>CM060274.1:4414152-4716652 GCA_030684275.1 Acipenser oxyrinchus oxyrinchus | reverse complement strand
AACTGTGGGCGCGACACACCCTGCACATTAACTGTGGGCGCGACACACCCTGCACATTAACTGTGGGCTCGACACACCCTGCACATTAACTGTGGGCGCGACACACCCTGCACATTAACTGTGGGCGCGACACACCCTGCACATTAACTATTTACAGAACAAAATACACATAGCATTGCATTTAGGGAGAGCCAATCACCATGTATACAAAATAAAATAAATAAAAAAAATAGCCTACCTGATGAAGCAGAGACTGTGGTTGGAACAGGCACATCGTATCTATATTTCTCTCGCTCTCTCTCTCTCTCTCTCTCTCTCTCTCTCTCTCTCTCTCTCTCTCTCTCTCTCCTATTTACAGAAATGAAGACAGATTAATATACAAAACTCTCATAAACAAGTTACCCATATAGCTGTAGTGTCAAGTGTATTTCTTTATTTTCTCAAGTGCGTCACAAAAAGAACTCAAGCGCATTGCCAGCTGCAGGCTGCACACACATATTCTTAATAAATAAAGAAGAAGAATCGCACCAATTCACTAAAATGACTCAACACGTGTTAAACAACAACCTTATTAATTTTTTTTTTAAATTAATTGTAACGATTCCTTTTTGATCTCTATTAATAAAAATAACAACTCACCATCAGGCAACAGCTGGTTTCCAACTGAAGCCATAAACAAACTTGTGTGCATCGAGCTGCAACCTAGGTAAATGAGTGCTACAACCACAAAGGGTCTCCCTTTCCCAACAAATAACAATCTCAACATCATATAATGTGGAACGGACTGATACATTTTGGCAAACTTCTAAATCTCTCTTAGCAACTTTCATCATCTCAGCCAGTGGCCGTGGAGTGACACTTTGAAGCAGTTAAGGTTTTTTTGGGAAACGTATCAATATTTTCCTACGATCCCTGTTCGTGGACATCTCTCCGTTAATACAAATTATGCGATATATAGACAGACAGCCCCCTTCACACAGAAAGAAATGTACTGCTTTCCAAATACATTGGAAGAGCACAAAATGAAAACCAAGGCACTAAAAGATCCTTTTCACACATTTTGATTAATATTCATAACTCCCTTTATAATATAATAACAAAAAACAACCAAATAAAATATTATTTCATTACATTACTTTTATCAATTCTTCTTTAAGCAGCTGGAAAATCATCGGTTAAAAAAAGTTATAATGACATTATTTATTGACAGAAATAAGGGGTTTGTTTATAACACAAATCTTATTTTACCATAAAATATACAATAAGTAAAACAAGGGGGGTTAGGGGGTGGGGCAAGGGTTAAACCTTGGGTTAAGGTTAGAGTTAGGATTAGGGGGTGGGTGTTAACAGAGATTGAGGAGAGGTAAGAGGGGACTGAAAAGTGTAAGGAGGGAGAGAGGAGAAGACCAGTCCTTCCTCCCTGTCCAGAGAGACACGGAGTGTGGGACAGGACATAGAGAGAGGACAGGGTAGCAGGAGTGACATTGTTGTCAGGAGAGAGCCAGGTTTCAGTGAGAGCAAGGAAATTGAGAGAGAGGTGGGAGGCAAAGGCAGAGATGAAATCAGCTTTGTTAGCAGAAGAGTGAGAGTTCCAGAGGGCACCAGAGAGAGTGTGGGAGGGGAGAGAGAAGGGGAGAGGCAGAGGGCTGAGATTGGAGGGGTTAGAAGAAGAGCGGCTGAGAGAGGACAGAGGACGGAGGTGAGAGGACCGAACAGGGATGTGGGAGACAGTCATAGAAGGACAGGTGACACGGGTAGCAGAGAGAGTGTGGGAGGGGAGAGAGAAGGGGAGAGGCAGAGGGCTGAGATTGGAGGGGTTAGAAGAAGAGCGGCTGAGAGAGGACAGAGGACGGAGGTGAGAGGACCGAACAGGGATGTGGGAGACAGTCATAGAAGGACAGGTGACACGGGTAGATAAAGAGGTGATGGCGAAGCGCCGCAGGTTTTGTTGTTGTTTTATTTAAAATGTGTTCTGGCAGAGGCGAGAGTGGGTACTCGTCCTCTGCCAGGAATAATTAGAAAACCTCGTGCAGAAGGTAGCCATCTCCTGAATTAATTAAGTGATTTAATTTGTTGCTAAATCGGGAGATGGTCACCTGCATATAAACCTGCAGCGCTCTCAGTTCCGGGTGGGTGTATGAGAGAGCGGAGCGAGGAGAGAGAGCGAGAGAGAGCGAGAGAGAGCGAGAGAGCGAGGAGCGAGAGAGAAACGAAACTTAAAAAATTAAAACGTATAGGAACAGTGAAGGCGATAGCCCAGCCTGACCTATTCAGTTTATATTTTTGTGTTCGTGATTTTGTTTCTGTTTGAACCTTTTACTTTGGTCTGTGAGCACAGTGTTTTTGTTTAAATATTTTATTTATTTTTGCTTAATAAAAACGGCACCGCCACGTCTCTTTATGTTAAACTGTAGTATTTGGTGTGAGTGTGTTTACCTTCCTGCATCTGACCTGACGTCACCGCCCAGCCATCCTGTCACAGCATCTCAAACTGCATCAGTATATCTAATAAATATATTCAGGAAAAGTCACGAACAGGCATGCGCATTACATTCCAGAACGCAGAGCCATTTCAATTTTAAAACCCCAAACGGTCAAATTGACCAGCATGGCGCTTCTAGTGTTAAGAAAGCTGCTTGGAGATTATGCCCTGGTGGATAGTTATAGGAAGATAAATAGGAAGGACAAGGGGTATACCTGGAGAAACACAAGGGGTGGAAATAGGAGATTATTTATTGTTTTGTAAATAATGATAGTTTGCAAAGGAAATTGGAAAAGATGCACTCTGAGTTAAAAGAGGGGAGAGGGTGAATATAGAACTGTAGGGGAAATTGAAAAAAGAGATGACAAGTAGATTAGAAAAAAGTGAAGAATTTTTGTGGAAGGGAAAGAGAAAGATGAAAAGTGTTCAATTTTTTTTCCAAACTGTAAAAAAGAACCAGAGAAAGGTTTTAGGTGTTAAAAGCCGCAATAACAATATTTATGACTCCAACTCTATGAAAGTCAATGGAGTTAATTCATGAAAATTGGTACCCTGGCCTTCACTCAGTTTATTCACCAGATTTTTAACTAACTACCAAGAGCTATCATTGCTGGGTAAGTATAGTGTATCAAACAATATCTACAATACTTAATACATTGGTAAATAACATTGTTGCAAATAGAGGGTATGTAAACTTTTGATGACAACTGTATATGTGTGCTGCATTAACATACGGCTGTGGATGGGCTGGAGGCACGAAGTGAAGCTGAGTAGCAACAAAGACGTATGGTAATACAACACAGCCCACAAGCCCTGGAGTGTGTTATCCCGCTTATAAAACAGACACAATAAAACATAGAAAAAAAAATTATAAAAAAAAAACAAACAATTATAATATATATTCTTCCGCTTTTGAGAAAAAATAGTCCGTCAGACAAGGTTCTATTTGCCGGAAACATTAAACTGGATGTTTTCCACATTTCCATTTATTGTAAAATGTTCCGTTGAAAAGGAAAATGTGACAAATTAATGAAACCTCCACTAGGAAGGGCTGTAGAAAGGGTTTTCTCCTTTTTATCCTTGAGTTTTGTGGGAGAAGCTGCAGATGAAGACGGACGGTCGTAAGGTGTGGAATGAACTGAACTCCACTGCTTTGGGTTTTCATCCGAAGCAGTCCAGTAGCTTTTTAAACTGGATTCTGCTCTGTGACCAGTAACTGACATTATTTCTCTCTCCTCCAAGCCAGCTTCGCTAAGTAGGTGCACAGCCGTGCTTCTTGTTCTGTGGTTCATATAGCAACGAGACAGCGCTGCTTCCAGTGATAAGCGAGGCATCACTGAAGCAAGGTGATTCACTTCCATTGGTTTTAGAGTATACCAGATAGCTTCATTATTTAAGTGGCATAAAGGAATTTGGCAAGGGTGAAGGAAAATACTGGCAGCATCAGGGGGTATTTTAATGATATATTTTTTTAAAACTCAAAATGGGGCAAAGGGGATTACCAGGCATGGCATACATACATGCAAGGTGGCTCTCTTTATTTATTTCATTCAAAGCTTTGTGATTTTTTGTCTCTTTGTTGTAGTTTAAGGATACAAATTCCAGTCCATTTTCATCTGTAGTGACAACAAAGCTGTGAGGTTTAAAAAGAAACAGGAGAAGTCTCGAGTAAGTTTTGCATTAAACACTACTGGTATACTACAAGTAATTTGTTTTTAGTTTTTGTTTTTTCAGAAAAAGAAATACAGTGCAAGCTTATAAACATTTGAGCCACAGGGCATTTGGGCAAAACCATTGTAGGTATCGCTTCTCTGCCTCTTGCCTTTGATCAAGTGTGTGGAATGACTTTTGAATACCATTCGTTTGGTTGGGAAAGAAAAAGATGGGGTACAGTTCAGCATGGGAAGGATGTTTGCAAAATAAATAATTTTTGTTTTTTTTGTACCTACGGTGGAGCAGATATATTGCTTTTGGGACTTTCCTCTACAGAATACTTTCAAAGTGACTTTTATGGGAGACTATCTATGTCAAGAAGCCTGGAATAAGGGCCTGGAATACAAGGATACAGCACCAAATCTCTGATTTCAGCGTGGAGACACTATTTATAAGTAGGGTAAGAACTGTAACTGTTTGTATTCAAAACCCCTACGTTAAGAACAGGACATTCATTCTTTTTTTAAGCAAATACAGTGATATATACTGTGATGTATTGAATGTCGGAACAAAAGATATTGATTATGATGGAATGTGGAAAGGGAACAGAAAATATGCCATTCGATTTAGAACACAGGCAGGAGGATCTGAGTACCCCCCAGCTTGCTTTTTCAGTGGTGGAGTAAAGGGATATTTGTACTACGGTAACACTGTCACATGCATTTAAATGTTAGCTTGCGTGGTTCAGGGGGCGTGGAGCTGGGGGGCTTCTAATCTTCTAATTTTCTAATTTCCTGTTAATTAGCATCTATCTTCTATTTAAGCCCTGATCACCTGCACCTTTTCTGTCTAGTGTTTCGTTTTAGTAGCAAACGCTCAGATGCCGTTGTTTCGTGCTTCACCGCTAATATCTAAACTTCGTTGTCTCGCTCACTGCAGGTTATTTCTCAGCACAGCGCTGCCAAGATATTATCAATCATTTTCCTACCTGTTCAGGTGATCCTTCTTTTCATTCAGCTTCTCTTTTCGGCTTCAAGAGCTCCAACGTTAGTCCTTCCTGCTCCATCCAGTCTCCACCTCAGCAACAGCGCCGTCCAAAGCGCAGCTTCATTACTCAACTTGTCTGCTACTTTATCAGAAAGTCTGGTTCTCCGCTAAACTTTCAAGCTCCTTCGACAAGACATCAACATTCCCGTTGTCTGCGATTGCCTTACTTTAGCTCTATTTAAATCCACCACAAAGCTTTGTCTGCGGAATCTCTCTTTACTCCTCACCCGCAATCAGACGCCCCCCCCCCCAATCCCACAGAGCCAGCACAATTACCGTTCCATCAGAAGATCCTGCCCTGGACCTCCATCAGCTACGTTCAACCTTTTAAAGACGTATCCAGCCCATTATAAACTCCATTTCAACCAGTGGCGGCTCGTGACTTGACTGGTCACAACATGCTCCAATGACACTATTGTACTGTAACTTTTCCACCGGCGCCTCACAGACCATTCAATGCGCCGAATCATGACATCTAAATACTGCGTTAACTTATTTATATTCATGACTAACTGTCCTAAAACATGTCTAGAATATTTATTATTCAAATCTAAAGGAATAAGCAAATGTTGTTCTACATAGACACGGATTTTAATCGTAATAACTTCATAGATTCTACCCTGCTTCACTAAAGTCAATGGTTTAATTCCAATCATAACCTCTGGATGGCAGTATAATACCACAAGGTCTCTCTCTCTATATATATATATTAAACCGGTTTGGTATCGCTGCGAAGCTCGGACACTACAGTTTTTCGATCTATTCACGCAGTTCTCACTCTGATGGATTCTCGGGAGTTCCCCTCCTGCCTCATCCTTTGTCTATTTATATCAACTGACATTCTTCAATTTCAACTCTACCTGCCCCCCCCCTTTTGAGGACATGGTCATGAAGCCACGCACTTGTCGGCTTTCTGAGATGCTCCGAATCTACCGTCACATTAACTTCCAGCTTCCCTGCACCAGGCTTCCATCCCAGCGACCTCTTCCTGTTCCCGGATTCGTGCTTCCTCATCTGGCTCCTCTCCTCCAAACCGACAAATTTCACCAAGGCACTTCATTCAACCTTCAAGTTACCATTTCAGCAACGTGAGCTGCCAGTCAGAAATGGAAACCATGTCCTACAACTATCAACATTTCAGTCAAGTGTCCTCCTATCCTGCGAATAGACAATACACTCAGACAGCTCCCGTCCAAATCAATAGATTTTGCAGCAGCCTCAGAGCAGCGCATTCTTCATCCACTCAGGTTCTACAGCGGCCTCAGATCTATGCATTTTCATCTCTGGCTTCATCTAAATCACTTTATCACTCAAAGACCAATATCCACTCCATTCAGCAGATCTCTGCACTCTACAGCAGACCACCACACTACCGATGGCAGTCCACCGTTCACTATTACAGATCACTGCTTCAGCAGATCTCTGCGCGCTGCAGCAGACCACTACACTCTACCGATGGCAGCCCACCATTCACAAATACAGATCACTGCTTCAGCAGATCTCTCTCTCTCTCTCTCTCTCTCTCTACAGCAGACCACTGCTCATTATTGACAGCACTTCATTGTTACTTCTTCAGATCTCTGCACCGTTCAGCAGATCCCGTCCTCTACTGTTAATTGCTCCTCACTACAGCAGATCTCTGCTCCCTCTTCAGATCTACTCACTATTATAGCATGCAAAGTTGCTTTAGTTTACAGTTTAAATCTGTAACTGCACTTCTCCAGAGCTTCCACCGCTCTCGCTTTCCACCAATATGCAGATCGCGGCAGCATTCCGCAATCAAGGCTAATGCTAATCCCCATCTAATCAAAATACGAGGTGCTTGACCTTCTCAGCAATCTGTTCATATGTCCTTACATCCTCTCAAATATTACAGCTTTAATGCATGGTGAGAGACGTGGTATGAGACTGGAAATCTGTCTTGATTATGAGTTAAGGAGTTCCACTACTAGGAGAATGATTGGAGTTGTGAAACCCAATCTTTGAATGTGAGTTCACCTATTCCATTTCAAGCAGGCAGGATAGTAGCAGACCGCTGATCGATCCCGTATTAACTAACACATAGGATGGTCGTCATCTCATCTCTTCCCTCGTTTCCAGAAAATGGAGCACAAAGGGTGCTGAGCTTCCCCAGCAGTCGATTTACACATGTTCGTTCAGTTCCAGCCGCTACCTCAACCCTCAGTTCCAGTTCCCCTTCGGCCTCTACTTTCGGTATCCAAGTTCCGTCAGCTGGTCCTGTCTGCTGCCCCCCTCCAGAATCCCCAGCTTCATCAGCTGCTATTTGACTGAATACTATTCTCTGTAATCTCCTTCAATCTGCTCAGCATTTCATGTCTGCAGCCCTCGCCCTTCTTCAAGAGCTTCATATTCTACAGCTTGGTCAGTGTTTTCAACCTTCTGTGCCCAGAATCGGATTCATCCTATTCCTTCAATTAAAACCAGATCCTGGCTTTCATCGTCCACGGTAGGGATTCTCTCTCTCCCCCATTTTCTCCATACCAGCAGTTCGCTGACCCTCCGTGGGATTAAGAGCCTTCCCTTCTGCCTCACTTTCCCGCCTGTCTACATCAATGAACATTCTCCGTTTGCTCATTCTACTCTTCGGAAACGCCAATTCTCCCCATACAAGGATCTACCTATGGAGATCATCTGCATCTGAGCCCTCTTCGGTCTCCTCAGGAGCTCAGAATTCACAGTTTCTTCTACTTCTAATTTACTCCATCATTCAGTTGTGTACCTCCAAGACGGATCCATTTCAGCGTGGTCAGTTCATTCAGCTGTCAAGCAGAGTCCCCATTCTGCCCCTTCTTTTCAGCGTCAAGGTATCTCCTCTGCATCTCGGCCTTCTTCGGTCTCCTCAGAACTCGCAGTTTCTTCTGCTTCTAATTTACTTCATCATTCGGTCGTACCTCCAAGATGGATCAATTTCAGCGTGGTTAGTTCATTCAGCTGTCAAGTAGAGTCCCCTATCTGTCCCTTCTTTTCAACATCAAGGTATCTCCCCAGCAAGAAACCTTAACCCGCCCCGCCCCCTAGACCCTCAGTTCATTGATTCCTCTTGCTCCTATAATCACTCGTCACTGGTTCTCAACCCACCTCTCCACCCTCCAGAGCAAGCCTCCCTCCTCTACTCTACCCCCCAGGACCCTCAGTTCACTGATTCCTCTCGCTCCTATCATCACTCGTCACTGGTTCTCAACCCACCTCTCCACCCTCCAGAGCAAGCCTCGCTCCTCTACTCTACCCCCCTCTGCTTATTGATTTCTCTCACTCCTAGGATCACTCGTCACTGGATCTCAAGCTACCTCGTCTCCAGAGCGGGCCTCCAGAGTGGGCCTCCCCCTCCCCAAATCATTCCGTAGGCACAGCCCCCTCTGCTGCGAGGGCCAACATCAATCACAGCCAGATCATGAATGTGGGGAGCTGGCCCTCTTCTGCAGTGGATTCTTTCATTGATTCATCCTTCTCTCATATAGCTGCTGCCCATTTTTAAAAATTGCTAGTATGCCTGGAGTGGGGGCTTCCTGTCCGCCGGGGCCACCAGAGGTTTTCCCCTAATCGGCCTCAAGGGGTTTTTTCCTCTCCACTGAGCGGCAGGTATACACATAGTCACATCCTACTAACAAATTACTCATCTCCGTTTGTCCTGTTTGTCCTTCTGGTCTTTTGTTTATGTTATGCGTTGGCATGTGCAGTCTTTTGTTTGTCTCACGGTGTGGGAGTTTTCGTGAGGTGCCGGGGGTCCATCCTTTTGGGGCAAGTGAGTCTCACTTCCCCGACCTCAGGGCTAGGCATCCGCCTCCCTTACCTTCAGGGGTTCTCACCATGTGAGTCAGAGCGGACCCCGGCCATACTCTGTCCTGTCGCAGCTCCTGCGCTTATCTTACCTCACTCGAGGCTCTGTTCTATTCTGCCTCTCTTTCAGGACGTGGTCACTCGTGCTGAGTCCTATACTAACCTCTGTGCTTTGTCCTTATTTTCAGGTCCCAGGCAGCATGACGTCTCGGCCAATCAGGGGTTTTACGAGCGCCCATTACAGAAGTCCCAGATGCTGGGTACCTCTCTCTCTCATCTCCTCTCGAGGGGCGGCTCTCCGAGTCATAACCCTCATATATGTTTTCGGTTGCTGGGTCCTCTGCCCCTGGGATGTGTCGGCATCGTCGCCCTCAGTCAGCGACCTCTTTTCTATCCTGTCTTCGGTTGCTGGGTCTTTCGCCCCTGAGATGTGTCGGCATCGTCGCCCTCAGTCAGCGACCATCTTTTCTATCCCGTTTCGGTTGCTGGGTCCTCTGCCCCTGGGATGTGTCGGCATCGTTGCCCTCAATCAGTGTCCACTTTCTGTCCTACTAACTGCTCCTTGCTGCTTCTTCTGCCTTATCCTTCACCCTAGCTCACGCCCTGTGAACTTATTTAAAGAGAAAAAAATTATAAGATAAAACAATAGGTAAGAGAAGCCATTTGCTTGCTGTCACTTTTTTGTCACATTCTCCTCTCGTCTGACAGCAGGCGTGGTGGTTAGGGGGAAAAGCTTGTTTGTTCCAGTCTTCACCTTGTTAAAAGGCCATTAGTCAGCTGTGTAAAGGGGCTAGCTTTCAAACAAACACAGGCTGGGGTTCCTGGCCTCTCTGTTCATTTTTTATAAACATAGCTTTAATTACAAGCCTTTTATGTAACAAACTAAAACTTGAATAAAACCTGATCCAGATAATTGATTACACTTTCCTGTGGAATATATTTTGTTATGGATTCTTCTTTTTTGGGGGGTAATTCAGTGATGAAGTATCTGAGTCATGCCACATTTCATCCTTGGGGTAAGATCTGCCAAAAACATTACCATGTGTGGACTATTATTTTTATTTATGGACGTTTTTTTTTGGCCCATTATAGCCCATCTCTTCAATGTTACAATTGATCTGAATATCCGTCACAGTCTGTCTTGTATTGTGCAGTTACACAGCGCTTCCTGCAGTTTCTCCTGATGACAATGCAGCCAAAACAAAGCGAACGAGACAGTTTGAGATACTGTGATGTATTTTTATTATTTATGTTTTTGCTAAATTGCATTGCTTTTTACGTTCTATGCAGTTCTGTGCATAGATAACTTTTAGATTTAATTTTGCTGTTAGGTTTAAAAGTATATACTGTATTACAGTTAACGTGCCGTGTCTTTAGTTTTGGCAAGTGACATTTTCAGAATCGTATCGTTCTGAATTAAAATACTACTGTTAAAAATATAGTACTGCACCAACAAAACCAATGCAGTACATCTAAAAACAAGAAACAAGGACCAGGGGTCACAAATGGAGATTAGATAAAGGGGCATTCAGAACAGAAAATAGGAGGCACTTTTTTACACAGAGAATTGTGAGGGTCTGGAACCAACTCCCCAGTAATGTTGTTGAAGCTGACACCCTGGGATCCTTCAAGAAGCTGCTTGATGAAATTCTGGGATCAATAAGCTACTAACTACCAAACGAGCAAGATGGGCTGAATGGCCTCCTCTCATTTGTAAACTTTCTTATGTTCTTATGTTCTAAATGGAAGCCTGCTTATTTTAAAACAGACCTCTTTCAGATATGTTTTTTTTGATATTGTCAGTTTTTCAGGGAACACAAAAAAGAACAAGGGGTGGAATGGGCCAAAATGAAATAAATCATATAAGCGTCACACGCATTTAACCGTCACTGAAGTCAAAATGTGATAGAACATAAGAACATAAGAACATAAAAAAGTTTACTTGGTTGTTAGTAGCTTATTGATCCCAGAATCATTTTAGCCTGTCTGCATACGACATGCCTTTTAAACCCGGGATAATTCTGGTTGCTCTTCTTTGCACTCTTTCTTGAGCAGCAATATCCTTTTTGTATTGAGGTGACCAGTACTGAACACAATATTCTAGGTGAGGTCTTACTAATGCATTGTAAAGTTTTAACATTACTTCCCTTGATTTAAATTCAACACCTCACAATATATCCGAGCATCTTGTTGGCCTTTTTTATAGCGTCCCCACAATGTCTAGATGAAGACACTTTTCTGAGTCAACATAAACTCCTAGGTCTTTTTCATAGATTCCTTCTTCAATTTCAGTATCTCCCATATGATATTTAGAATGCACATTTTTGTTGCCTGCGTGCAGCACTTTACACTTTTCTCTGTTAAATGTAATTTGCCGTGTCTGCCCAGTTCTGAATGCTGTCTAGATCATTTTGAATGACCTTTGCTGCTGCAACTGTGTTTGCCACTCCTCCTATTTTTGTGTCATCTGCAAATTTAACAAGTTTGCTTACTATACCAGAATCTAAATCATTAATGTAGATTAGGAATAGCAGAGGACCTAATACTGATCCCTGTGGTACACCACTGGTTACCTCGCTCCATTTTGAGGTTTCTCCTCTAATCAGTACTTTCTGTTTTCTACATGTTAACCACTCCCTAATCCATGTGCATGCATTTCCTTGAATCCCTACTGCGTTCAGTTTGAGGATTCATCTTTTATGCGGGACTTTGTCAAAAGCTTTCTAACAGCAAACTCTGATAGGGTCGGATATGCGAGTGCTGACTGTAATTAACTTTCCTTGCATATATGGAATATATTATGTGTTGTTTCTTTAGGCAAAACTGAGTTTGCTGTTATTCAGTTACATAAGGAAGAAGAAAAACATGAATTAGTTCTCTTTTGTGCTGGCTGCTGGTGATGGAATTTCAAAGTTTTTGCAATATATTGGTGTTCATGCCTGTGTTTGTCTGGTACAATACACCTGCTGTTTGTTTATTGAAAATATAGTGTCCTGAACTTATTCCTTTGGATTTTGCTGATGATTATATTATTGTGGATTCCTTGATCGTTACACTGCTGTGGACATGCAGAAGGTGTGGGCAGAAGGGACATGTTGCAGCAGTGTGCCCAAACGTTTTCTGAACAAACTGTCTTCAGGCAGGACATTTGCCAGAGATTGTAAAACACCAAAGTCTTCTGAGTCAGAAGCAGTTAGTGAGGAAGATTTGAATTTGCTGCTAGTTGCTAGATTCTGGGATCAATAAGCTACTAACAACCAAACGAGCAACATGGGCTGAATGGCCTCCTCTCGTTTGTAAACTTTCATATGCTGTTATATTCTTAAAACATCAAAGCTGTTAAATGAAATCCAAAATGATTTTAAACTGTCGGATACTTTTAGAAATTGAAATCCAAATGAGAAAGGGTTTACTTGAAGTTCAAATGATGGGAGAAAAGCTTCCAGGATTGATTATATATCAGTAAACTTAATTGTTGTAAGTGTTCTCTGAACCACCGTTTTTTTAGTTACATTTTTTTGTTGTTATAGTTATAGTTATGCATTTTTTATTTTAGTTATAATTAGTTATAGTTGTTAGTTTAATTTTAGTTATAGTTATTATTACAGTTAACTAAATATATGTTTAGTTATTATTTAGTTATTATTACAGTTAACACAGTGGTGATGACCTTGAAATCTGTCAAGGTAAAAATAACTTGGGTAATGCCAGGCTCTACACCTCTTCACAGTGCACTCCTTAAGATAGCCAACCACAGACATGTACCGATCAGAGATTACCATTTTTCTAGCCAAGTCTGTTATTCTTCCTGCTTCTGGTCTGACGTCACCACTACTGCCATCCCTGTCACAAGCATTTACCTTTTTTCCTCATGGGAAAATAACACAAATAAGTTGTTGTGTCAGATAAATCGTTCATGTGCTAATTTAACAGTCCCTATGGACAGGTCAAATGCTTATTTTTGATTTTGGTTGAAAATGCTTTATGAATATGGACCACATAGGCTTACATTACCATTCCATATTCAGATAACAGCTTTGTCGCAAGATATATTTTCATTCCATACATGTAATATCGCACTCGTTTTGTTTTTTCGATCTTTATTTTTCCATTAAAGCAGAGAATGGGTGAAATCGACCTTTATGCTTTAAAAAAACAGACTTTTTGCCATTGAGAAATGTTTCATTTAGCGAAACCCCTCTATCCTATTCAACATGCAACAAAACCATCGTTACCAACATTCTAACTGAAATAATGTTTGGTCACAGCAGAGCTGTACGTATAGATAAAGATCCTACACATTTAAAAATGGTCTCAAATAAACCGCAGAAAACGCAGCATATGAAAGTGTATTACACAGACGTTTATAGCACAAATTTACAGGTACAAATAAAATGCACAGAACAAAACTAGAGATAGTTGAACAGAACTAACTTGCAGTCTGAGGTTCGCCCCTCTCCTGGGTCACAGGAAGGCAAGGCAGACGGGCCGCTTCGTCCTGCTGCCGACTTCAGCCGCCGGGCAGGGTATTGTACACAATATTTTTTAAGCAGGGGCGTAGCTAGGAACAGATTTTTCCTGAGGCAAAAAATTGAATTTTTGTCTAAAAAAAAACCCTGCATATCCTGTTCATGAAGCCTGGAGACTATTAATGCAAACTGCAAAGCAATATAAGTCGCTAACTCTTTTTACCCAGTGACCCACCTAGAAATGTGATATTAAAAGGACAAGAAGAACATAACTTATAAATATGAATCAGTAGATGGGTTTACACCTTCATTGAGACATGCGTTTGGTTCACTGCTACTGAAGTTAATGCAGAGACTGGCGACACTGATGCTACTGCTGGAACTAGTAAGACTGGTGCTGCTACTGCTGGAACTGATGCTGACACTGCTGGGACTGGTAAGACTGGGGTTGATACTGCTGGAACTGGTAAGACTGGTGCTGACACAGCTGGGACTGGTAAGACTGGTGCTGATACTGCTGGAACTGGTAAGACTGGTGCTGACACTGCTGGGACTGGTAAGACTGGTGCTGATACTGCTGGAACTGGTGCTGACACTGCTGGGACTGGTAAGACTGCTGCTGATACTGCTAGAACTGGTAAGATTGCTGATACTAGTGCTAAGACTGACCGACTGCTGACACTGTGTGATGCCACGATTAAAAACACTGATTTAGAAGGATTTACTTTAAGTAGAGTTTTCCAATCCTCCTATGGCCTATCAAAACGCTGTAACTCTTCTTCCTGGGACATGTCTCTGTGGACATATAGCAGGGCAAGGCCATTCAGGCCATTTACCCATACTGCTGCAAGACCAATCAAACATATGGAAAGGATGCACTCAGATAAACTCTTTCTCGTCATGAACAGGGACCCGAGGAATCTGTTTGTTGTGGAAAACATGGATTGTCTCCATGCAATTTTTTGTTTTACACTAGGGGCGGGGCAAAAAGGCTTTTGTTTGTTTGTTTGAGAACCAAACCAATACATTTATCATTTATAATCGTCAAACCAGACAATGTTGCTTTTAATTCACGTAAATAATATAATAATATTATATTAATCTAGCCAATAATAATCTAGCCCATGGCATCAAATACAATACATGAAAAGCACTACAGCTATGAATCGTTATATCGGGGGAGAGGGAAGGCGTTGCCATTGCGCAAGAAAAACACACATTTGTGAAAACTAAAACCTCCATGCGGGTCATTGCGACCCATTTTGCACTTAAAATGTTAATTACTCTTCCGTTGTAAGTCGTATGTGTGTCCGTTTTTTGACTTTTTCTAAATATATGAATTAAATATCTTGATGGCATTTGATAGCCAGAATCACAAAAATTATTAAGTTATAAACAGTTCTACCTTGAACCGCCACGCGGGTCAATGTGACCCATGCATTACAATACATATCTTTTTTTTAATATAACTTAAGATATTCTATTATTTTTGTAAAAGCAGCAAACAAGACATGCCTCCTCCTCCTAGCACACATGTTTTTTATTATTTTTATTTCAAGCCCTTGTTTGTAGACTGACTACGAGACAGAGATTGCTATGATAGTGGATTTGTCAAGATGCCAACTCAGTGAGAGCCTAGTTGCTTATTTTTCAATGTACCTGGAGACAACAATCCTTCGTTTTGTTCCACAAATGCAACTGGGAATATATCAGAAGGAAATAATTTATCTTGAAAGTAGTCATTTTGATTGGAATATGGCAAGCTACACAGATGCATACACCAAACTGAAAAGACAGGTAGGATAACAACTTATGTGTCTAATATAAAACGTATTTTATATATTCTTTTTTATATTACTATTACAAAAAAAAAGTCGGTTTTGCAGGTTTGTATGTACCAGTTTACACGTGTTTACACAATAGTGATCAATGGGACTGCGTCTGTGTTTACAACACAGCTCCTGGATGCAGGCACAGTCAGCTGGCAGACGCGTACGCTCCTCCATAGAGTACAATGCAGCCGTCATACCGGAAGTAGTTATATTTTATTTTTATGTAGTATTAGAAACAATGATTTGGGTTTTGTGTGTACATATACCCGTTTACACCTGTACAGGGATATATGTACATACCCGTTTCTTTGAAAGGTGTATTTTATTACATGTTTTCACTGTTTGTAGTCGTGCTGTATAAGAGCTCGTTATAAAAATAAATCATTTTATGTTTAATTTTCCATTTAAATACAGTGTTTCTGCAATGTAAATATTAGATATGATGTTCATGAATAAAACTTTTTCAGTTGTATCCGATAGTATGTCTTTCATTTTCATAAGGAAGCAGTTTAAAATGTATGGGTCACAGTGACCGCGTGGCGGTTCTAGTGTTAAAGATGCCGAAAACGATAATAAAAAAAAATAGATGCTGAAAACGATTTGTAAAACAGTCACTGGTATTAAAACAGTACTTCCTTGGATTCTTTTCTCTACGAAAACATTAGGAAAATAACTTTTTTTTTTAAACTGCTGTTGTCAAACAGTGAATTTATAAAGAGAATTACCTTCAATTCTTCCAACCCATGGCATCAAATACAATACATGAAAGTACTGTGGCACCATACTGAGCTGTGTGGCACCGTGCTGGGCTGTGTGGCGTGACTAAAAGCTTGTGGCTGAGTTCCAGCAGTCTCGCAAGATTTTCTCCTTCGTTTACACTTTAAAATTCAAATCATTTTCTTTTGTGGTTGTTTTTAATAAACAAATCAAGAACATTGAGGCACTCCTGGGATTTGAACCCAGGATCTCCTGTTTAATAGGCAGGTACTTTAACTAACTAAGCCACAGCACCCTGCCCCTGCCTGCATCTTGCTTCCTGGCTTGCTGAAGTGAAGGGCTTTGTTGCAGTCCCAAGATCTGCCTGTCTTGTAGAGGGATTTCCTAAGTTTGTCAGCTGGCTCCTGCCGGCGCTCCAGTGGCGCAATTGGTTAGCGCATGGTACTTATATAGCAGTATGTCTGCAGAGCAATGCTGAGGTTGTGAGTTCAAGGCTTACTTGGAGCACTTTTTCTCGGTCAGCTTATTCCAATAGGTTTTGCTTCAACGACAATGTTCAAGTGTGAGATTTGATAGAAAATAGGAATAAAATAATATCTGCACACGCAGACATACCTTTATTTATGTATATATTTACAAGTCAAAAGACAGATTGATTGAATGAATGAATGAATGAATGAATGAGTGAATATTTGAAAAAGCCTGAAAGGAGGTGTAAGAGTTTGCTTCTGATCACAAAATATGATTTTAGTGAAGGGGGAAGAAAAATGGCTTGAAGATGCTGGGGATTGAACCCAGGGTCTCATACATGCAAAGCATGCACTTTACCACTGAGCTACATCCCCAGTTGAGAGTTGCCCACCAGTTTGATGCAATTGATCCCTTTCATTTCTGAGACAACTGCTCACGTTCCAGGGTTTCATCCTGAAATGTAGCTCTTCTTTGACAGCACGCAGCACGGCAGACGAGGTGGCCGAGTGGTTAAGGCGATGGACTGCTAATCCATTGTGCTCTGCACGCGTGGGTTCAAATCCCATCCTCGTCGGCTTTTGGCACTTTTTCCTCCGTGGCCTCAGCTCTCCTTCCCTGTGCAGCTTTGACCTGCGTTTAGCTCTGTGGCACTACAGACAGCGCGTTGGACCGTACTGAGCTGTGTGGTGTGACTAAAAGGTTGTGGCTGAGTTCCAGCAGTCTCGCAAGATTTTCGCCTTCGTTTACACTTTCAGTAAACAGAGATGTTTATCTGCTAGGAGTGTGGGTAATTAGCTCAGGTGATAGAGCCTTTGATTTGTATGTGTTAGGTAGTCGGATCGATGCCTGCCTTCTCCGAGTCTTGATTTTTCTTTAATAAACTGTTGGCATACGTTTAGTCTGGAGTTTTATTGAGAAGCAATGATTTCATTGCAAGCAGCAGTCTGTTGTGGTATTAAAAAAAGAAACTAAAAAAGAAAAGGCTGCCCGCTCTGGTGCTTGATTATGAGACTGATGCACTCCCTACTGTGCTAAGGAGGCAAGGTCCTTTACCTAGATTGCCCCAATAAAAACCCAACTGTATAAATGGGTAATTGTATGTAAAAAAATAATGTAATTGCATGTAAAAATAACATGATATTTTGTAACAATTGTAAGTCGCCCTGGATAAGGACGTCTGCTAAGAAATAAATAATAATAATTGAACTAATAATCTGCTTCGTTTGACTTTTAAAATTGTGTATCTTAAAAGTTTCCTTTTACAATTTACAGTTCCTTTTACAATTTTATACTTAACTTAAAATCCCAACTGTTAAAAACTGTATAGGCATCAGCTGTAGGTAAATCTGTTAGGCAAATTCTTAGTTCAAATAAGGGTTCAAGCAATTATGTTAATTATTATTATTATTTATTTCTTAGCAGACGCCCTTACCCAGGCCTGGATAACAAATAGCACAAGTCAAGAGACTGGGGCACTTGAGGGCTGGATTTCACCAGCCCTGATTTTCAGTAATAAAACTGTATAATAATAAACCATGTGAGTAGAGGAGGAGTGTAGAGGCAGTAAATCTGTCAAAAACGTTATAGATAAAGTTACCTTTGGACTCCAGCACCATTTTCTTCAACAGGGAGTAGGAGAAGGAAGAGATGGGGACTACTGCTTCAAAGCCAAATAAGAAGAAGGGAGAGATGGGGATTACTGCTTCAAACTCTGATAGTGAGCAGGGGAAGGGAGAGATCACTACTGCTTCAAACTCTGATAGTGAGCAGGGGAAGGGAGAGATGGGGACTACTGCTTCAAACTCTGATCATGAGCAGGGGAAGGGAGAGATGAGGACTACTGCTTCAAACTCTGATAGTGAGCAGGAGAAGGGAGAGATGGGGATTACTGCTTCAAACTCTGATAGTGAGCAGGGGAAGGGAGAGATGGGGATTACTGCTTCAAACTCTGATAGTGAGCAGGGGAAGGGAGAGATGGGGATTACTGCTTCAAACTCTGATCATGAGCAGGAGAAGGGAGAGATCACTACTGCTTCAAACTCTGATAGTGAGCAGGGGAAGGGAGAGATCACTACTGTTTCAAACTCTGATAGTGAGCAGGAGAAGGGAGAGATGGGGATTACTGCTTCAAACTCTGATAGTGAGCAGGAGAAGGGAGAGATCACTACTGCTTCAAACTCTGATAGTGAGCAGGAGAAGGGAGAGATGGCGGATTACTGCTTCAAACTCTGATAGTGAGCAGGAGAAGGGAGAGATGGGGATTACTGCTTCAAACTCTGATAGTGAGCAGGAGAAGGGAGAGATGGGGACTACTGCTTCAAACTCTGATAGTGAGCAGGGGAAGGGAGAGATCACTACTGCTTCAAACTCTGATCATGAGCAGGAGAAGGGAGAGATCACTACTGCTTCAAACTCTGATAGTGAGCAGTGGAAGGGAGAGATCACTACTGCTTCAAACTCTGATAGTGAGCAGTGGAAGGGAGAGATGGGGATTACTGCTTCAAACTCTGATAGTGAGCAGTGGAAGGGAGAGATCACTACTGCTTCAAACTCTGATAGTGAGCAGTGGAAGGGAGAGATCACTACTGCTTCAAACTCTGATAGTGAGCAGTGGAAGGGAGAGATGGCGATTACTGCTTCAAACTCTGATAGTGAGCAGTGGAAGGGAGAGATGGGGATTACTGCTTCAAACTCTGATAGTGAGCAGTGGAAGGGAGAGATGGCGAGAGCCCGTTCAGACCCCGGTGAGTTGTTGTTATTATTTCTTCTTTATCTATATTAATGCCTGTAAAGAACATGTTCTCTTAATGCTGTGCTGTTGTATAGCAGCAGGAAACTTCAAGTGCCACGTCCCTCAGTGTGAAACACTAGAGTAAGAATCTGGAAAACAATCAGAGAGGGGAGAGGGGAGGGACAGAGGGAGGGATGGAGGGTAGGCAGAGCAGGATTACTTTCCTTTCCAGTTCAGATATTCAGAGACCGGGCAGCAGCAGCAATCAGCGCCCTGTGCTTTTGAAAGCTGGCTGAGGCTATAGCTTCTTTTCCTGTTGTATTTCAGTTGAATTTTAATAACTTTTTTATAACACCATCAGACAGTTCACAGAAGTCTGCACACACACCCATGTTGTATTAATATAAGTTAGCTTTCATATCTTCATATGAAACCTTCTTAAAGCTGTAACATTTTTGGGTTCAATTTTGATTTCATTTAATAAAAAAACGTTTTTGAATTTGAAAGACACATCAGCCACGGAAGCCTGTCCACACTCTATTCCTGTTGGATAAATATGAAATCTGCTTTTTAACATGGCAAATGTGATCAATGAATTTCTAAAGTATAATAATGAACAGAACTAGTCATTTTAAAATGTCTTTTTTAATTCTAGAAGGCAGAGAGCAGATATTTTGTATATTAGATCAGTAAATGATATTCCAGATTCTCAACCGTGGTCCTGGGGACCCCACTGTCCTGCTGGTTTTTGTTCCATATGAGCTCTCAATTACTTAATTAAACCTTCAATTAAACTAATAATTTGCCGAATCAGAGCTTTCAATTCATTTAAATACATATAGATTTAAGTATAACATTGTATAAATTAACTTGACTTCCCCAACTTTTTATGAGCTGAACGATTGAAAAAGTCAAATTAGGTTAATTATTAGATCAATTAAGGGTTGATTGAGGTAATTGAGGAACTTGTTTGGAACAAACCTAGCAGGACGTGGGGCTCCAGGACCAAGGATGGGGACCACTGCTCTACATACAGCAAGGTGATGCATACATTTGAGACAATGCATCTTTAAACTACAGGACAGAGTGCAACGTACAGTAATGAAAGTAATAAAGCTAACAGTAAGGAGATAACATTGATCTCGTCCAGATAATAAATATCTCATGAATCATTTAAGATGCTTCTAACTCTGTAAAACATCATGGTCATTACATCGCTGGGTTTGAAGCCATGGCCCTCCAGTGAGACGTCCAGAACACTAACCACTACTCAACGTGACTCCAAGGAGCTCACCCTTAAACAACAGAAACCACATTAAAACAGGCACTTTACAGCTCTTCACACCCCCATGCCAGCAGACAACACTGAGTGCCACAGGAATGTACACAACACTATGCAAGCATTACATAACTCTGTCATTTGTTATATTCATTCACCATGGATAAGGCGCACATTGCGTGGTCACAACTCACCCCTATAAGGCAGTGGATTGATTTCGATCTCATGAAGATGTGTAGTGTGGGCAGCAGTATGGAGTAGTGGTTAGGGCTCTGGACTCTTGACTGGAGGGTCGTGGGTTTAATCCCAGGTGGGGGACACTGCTGCTGTACTCTTGAGTAAGGTACTTTACCTAGATTGCTTCAGTAAAAACCCAACTGTATAAATGGGTAATTGTATGTAAAACTAATGTGATCTCTTGTAACAATTGCTAAGAAATAAATAATAATAAACATGCGTAGTCACACGACATTCACCATAAAGCGGCGAATGGGAAGCAGGTTCGGTCCATCTTGAAAAAGCTGCGTGTCATGAGGTGCTGCTTGCTTTTTTTTTTTTTAAATGCTAACAGCTGATCCAAAAAAAAAAGTTATCGTGGATTGATTGCTAGAAAAGAAATTCCCACGATGCAATGGTTATTAATATTGCACACGTTTGATTGTGTCTGCAGCAGTGTGTTTAAAATCATACCCCCTAGTCCATCGCATGCTATTAAAATACAATAAGCATTATACCGGATTATTATGTTCTGGGATACAGTATGTAAGTACCAACCTTTCCTTCCATTTTTCCTTCGAAACGCTGCAATAAAAAAAGTTACAGTTGGCTACCATAACCTGGGCAAATCAATCATCAATTTTAATTTTAGGAAGCATGTGAACCTGTTAAAAGTTTGAGTAAATAGTATTTATGGTTGATGTTTTTTGTTTTTGATGGATTTTTTTTTTTTTGACGGAGCTGTTAACATCAAAGTTCTTATTTGTGTTTATGGAAATGTGTTTACCAGTGTTGCCAAAAAAAAAATACAATGTAGTATTTACATACAATGTAAAAATACAACAAGCTTGAAAATATCAGCAAGAAGGAGGCTCTGTAAATGTTGAAGATTTTAAATAATCTAAGGTTTCAATAATCGTGTGATACACTAACCGATTCTGCGTCTTCCTATTCTTTTTCCAATGCATATCTCATTCACAGAATATATTCAAGTGAAGAGAAACGCAGCAGCACACACCAATTCAGTTCATCAAAAGTCAATGTGCTGCTATTTAACTTGTCTAAGAGACCATAGGCATTTATATTATTTTAATTTTAAATGGTATTGTAAAGATGTTTCCATCTCCTCGAGTTGATAGCGAGCTCATTTGTGTAGATGTTTGTATGTAGCCTATTAAAAAATGAATACAGATTTATTCAAATTATTTTTTATTTAAAAAATCCCATAGACACCGCTTAATTGCAGCGGTGTCATATCCAACTGCTTTCTTCTTTCCTTTATGTGCTTTACTGTTAACATGCAGTCCCAATTAAAAATATAAAATCTATTTGCACATGTGCTCGAATTCTGCATCTCTGCGGGCTGCCAGCCACGGTGATCGACCAGAGGTGAGCAGAATAGGTTCATTACATATGCTGCTTATAGGACTTCAATGTATTGGCAAAATAGATTGTAGTAATTAAGATATAAGCCCCTGAACGATTATGTGTGAAAAGCAGTGCAGCCGACAACAGTAGACCTACAACTAAGTAAAAAAAATAGTCAAAATCCATCAGCAAATCAGATCTTTCGTTACAATTGGCGTCATTCAGGGTGACACGTGGATTATTTCTCGTGAGACTGTTCCCTGCTCATGAAGACAGTATTTTGGGGTCTTTCATGCTAAAATGCACGAGAATCGAAAGGGCGTTACCTTGGCTAATATAAATCCGACCCCCCCTCCCACTTTCCTTCATTTGCATAGCGTTTGAGGGGAAGTAGGCGTTCCCAGGAAATGAAAGGCTTCACATGGAAAAGTAAGAAAGTACCAAGTCCATGTTAATCTCACGAGAAACAAATGTCTTGAGAAATGTCAAATACACATGTAACGTGGCCTGTTACTGTAATCTAATTCAGATTGCTAGAAGATGCTTATTATTATTCTACTGAAATAAATGAGTGGATTTTAAAGTGATGGTCTTAAGGACATGGAATCATACAGAGTAAAGATGTCCTTACGGCTCACCTTATTTACTCTGTGTGATTTCATGTCCTTACGGCTCACCTTATTTACTCTGTGTGATTTCATGTCCTTACGGCTCACCTTATTTACTCTGTGTGATTTCATGTCCTTACGGCTCACCTTATTTACTCTGTGTGATTTCATGTCCTTACGGCTCACCTTATTTACTCTGTGTGATTTCATGTCCTTACGGCTCACCTTATTTACTCTGTGTGATTTCATGTCCTTACGGCTCACCTTATTTACTCTGTGTGATTTCATGTCCTTACGGCTCACCTTATTTACTCTGTGTGATTTCATGTCCTTACGGCTCACCTTATTTACTCTGTGTGATTTCATGTCCTTACGGCTCACCTTATTTAGGATGCTATGGTATTGTAATGATACCCTAATTTCTTCCATAAGGAGTGCTTTATTAAGAGGATTCCTCTTAGTGAATACCCCCTTATTTTTGGAAATAAGGAGCACCTTACTAACACACACTAATAAGGACCTTTTGTGAATGAGGCCCCTGGTCCTGTATAGCAGAGAATAACAGAGAACACAAATAACAGAATATTAAACTGATAAGAAAACAAGAACACCAGCAGCATTTTAAATGGAGTCTTTTTACAGTTCATAGAAAATTAATCTGATCAGAGAGATGTGATAAAGAATATCATATCTGGATCTCCCCCTGATCCTGCATGCTTTCAAAACTGCTTATCCTTTTCAAATTGTTAGGGCTAGGATAGACAGGCACAGTTCAGCTGCCAATGGTTTGATATGGTGTTGGACAGACCAGTGCAGGATTTATTGCTATTACCCGTGTTGCCGGGTGTCTCTCTGAATCGAACCCTCCTCTGCCACCCATGCACTATTCAATAACAACACTGATGATGTCATAGGAGGCTGTGTGGTCCAGTGGTTAAAGAAAGGGTCTTGTAACCAGGAGGTTCCCGGTTCAAATCCCACCTCAGCCACTGACTCAGACCCTGAGCAAGTCACTTAATCTCCTTGTGCTCCGTCTTTCAGGTGAGACGTAATTGTAAGTGACTCTGCAGCTGACGCATAGCTCACACACCCTAGTCTCTGTAAGTCGCCTTGGATAAAGGCGTCTGCTAAATAAACAAATAATAATAGTTCATGCTGTTGCGTTCTTATAAGTGTTGTATCACACCGTGCTTGTCTGTTTCAGCCTTTATACTGCAACTCTTTAAAAAATGTTTTCATTACAAAAATCTAGTTATTTATTTTTAAGAGGAATTCTCTTTTGTTCTCTGTAAAAGGGCGGGGAATCATTGCTACAGGACAAGAGGCTGAAGAAACTGTTTCTCAGGACCTGAGGATCGTGCTGCTTGGGAAGGACTGGGCTGGGAAGAGTTCAGCTGGGAACACCATCCTGGGCAGAAAGGAGTTCACATCTGAAAACAGCTCCTCTGGTGGAATAAGAGAGTGTGAGAAGAGAACAGGAAAGGTGTCTCTGAGGCGGGTCACTGTGGTCAACACTCCAGACTTGTTAGACACAGGCAGGCTCGAGATTGAGAGATGTGTTTCGCTGTCCGCCCGGGACCCCACGCTTTCCTCTTTCTGATACGGGTGGTACCAATAAAGATAAAAGACACTGACAGTGAATGGTGGGAGTCTGCAGTACAAACCAATTACAAAGCCCTAGATAAAGTTCAAGAGCTGTTCGGTGAGAGAGCTGTCAGGAACACGATGATCCTTTTCACCCGGGTGATGATCTGAAAGGCTGGACGATTGAGCAGTACATTGAGGAAGCTGGTGAGGAGTTCCAGCAGCTTGTTGAGAAATGTGGTTACAGGTATCATGTTCTCAACAATATGAACAGGAACGATCACAGTCAGGTCACACAGCTCCTGGACAAGATAGACAACATGGTGAAGGGGAGTGGAGGCAACTACATCTCAATATCTTCTGATATTTACCAGGAAGTAGAAGGAAGAATGAGTCTAAAAGAACAGGAGCTGATGAGGAAGCACAAAGAGGAACTGAGAAGAAAAGAAGAGGACATGAAACAGAAATATAAAGTGGAACTGAGAAGGAGAGAAAAAGAGATGATGGAGAAGTTGAGAAAGCAGATGAAGAAAGAGTCAGAAGAATCCAAGCTGCCTGTCAGGAGAAGAAACAGCAATAATTTAGGCTGTCACAACTGTAAGTATTCTTTTCATCCATCCTTTCTGAGACACATCCGAAGTTCAGTCAGTACCATCCATTAGTCAGTAACAAGAAGTGATTGCGCATGCTGTTACTCTCTATAAAGTGTGTTTTCAATATTTTACAATACTAATATAATATTTCATATATGATATGCAGTGTAATCATAGAATATCTGTGTTGCTTTTTAGAGACACCACTAGCACGTTCAGTCACATATATAATATTTAGCTTTTTGAAGAAATAAACTTTTCTTTTCCAGTGTCTGGAGAGACTCCCAGTGCATCTGCCCTAGCACCTCCCAGTCTTTCTGAGCTGAGGATGGTGCTGCTTGGGAAGACTGGGGTTGGGAAGAGTGCAGCAGGAAACACCATCCTGGGCAGAGAGGAGTTTATATCTGAAGCCAGCTGCTCTGCAGGAACGAGGGAGTGTGAGAAGAGAGAAGGAGAAGTGGCTGGGAGACGTGTTGCTGTGATTGACACTCCAGAACTCACCTCTCAGGACAAACTCCAGATTAGGAGCTGCGTGTCTCTGTCTGCCCCGGGACCCCATGCTTTCCTCCTGGTGATACCAGTGGGACGATTCACAGAGGAAGAGATCAGAGCAGTGGAGACAATCCAGGAGATATTCAGTGAGGAGGCTGTGAGGAGGTACATGATGGTCCTTTTCACACGCAGTGACAAACTGAAAGGCAAGACCATTGAGGACTATATTGAGAAAGGCAGCAAGGAGCTCCAGCAGCTGGTTGAGAAATGTGGGAATAGGTATCATGTTCTCAACAATGAGGACAGGAGTGATCGCACTCAGGTCACACAGCTCCTGGACAAGATAGATAACCTGGTGATTGGAAACAACGGCTACTACACTAGTGAGATGAACCAGGAGGCAGAAGCAAAGATTAGACAAAGAGAAGATTAGATACTGAAGGAAGAGGAAGAGAGACTAAAGGCCTTCACACACCAGACGTGACACGATTTTTACTGGGGCGACACGATAAATTTGCTGCGAAAACACTGTGCACACCAGAAGCGATCGCAGACATGACGAGACAGCTGGAATTTTGTGGCGCGTGTGGCTGGTGTGGCTGGTGTGGCTGGTGTGGCTGGTGTGGCGCGTGTGGCTGGTGTGGCTGGTGTGGTGCGTGTGGCGCGTGTGGTGTGTGTGGCTGGTGTGGCGCGTGTGGCTGGTGTGGTGGATGTGGCTCGTGTGGCTGGTGCCGTTAGACCAGGAAATGAAACAATAACCATGGTGTACGGGCAAAACGGCGCTACTGCGCTCGTATTAAATAATGAACAAAATAAACAATTTAAACAAAACAACACACAAAACAAAGCAAAGGGCACTCTGGCCAAAGTAAAACAAACACCAACAATTCTAAACAAGTAGATTTTAGATATAGCAATTGTTTCTCTATTAATTTAGATTCACGTCTCGCCTCTGACACTCTCTCCTGGAGCGCAGAAAGCTGCAGGTTTTTATACAGGTGACCATCTCCCGATTAGCAACAAGTAATCAATGAATTAACTCGGGAGAGGGTCACCTTCTACACGGGGTTTTAAAATAAATAAAGAACACACAAACGCACAGCTTTTCACAGTCATCTTAAATAATAAATAATCATGTCAGACGGCTTTCGTCCGTCCGCACATAAACACAATATATTTATATAATAATAATAGTAGTAATAGTAGTAGTAGTAGTAGTAGTAGTAATAATAATAAATGAATACCTACATAAATAATAAAATACATACAGTGGTGGGCACCTGTCACAAAGTGAAACAGGTCCTGATTTCAAACCACATGACGTGAAGCTGTTTTCTGATTGCTCAGTTGTGTAGTTGTCGCGTGACGAATTCGCAAAAATAGGACCAGGTTCTATTTTTTTTTTTTCATCGCTCGCGTTGGAATTTGTGTCGTGGCGACGTCGCTTTGTCGTGTCGCTCTTTGGTGTGAAGGGTGCTATTGAAAAGCATAGGTTTTGATTTTCTCTCGTCGCTTGTCTTGTTGCTCTTTGGTGTGAAGGGTGCTATTGAAAAGCATAGGTTTTATTGATTTTCTCGCGTCGCTTGTCGTGTCGTCTTTGGTGTGAAGGGTGCTATTGAGAAGCAGAGGTTTTGATTTTCTCTCGTCGCTTTGTCGTGTCGTCTTTGGTGTGAAGGGCGCTATTGAAAAGCATAGGTTTTATTGATTTTCTCAAGTCGCTTTGTCGTGTCGCTCTTCACGTCGCGTTTGGTGTGTAAGGGTCTTAAGAGAAAAGCAAGTGAAAGAACTGGTGGTCCTGAAATCAAAGATGAAATTGGAAATCCAGAAACAAGATGAGACTATCAGAGAGCTGGAGAAGAGGATTGGAGAGCTGGAGAGGAGCTGAGGAGAGAAAAGGAAGAGAATCGCAGGATCAAACTGGAGGAAGAGTTGAGGAAAAAGGCAGAGGAGCGAGAAAGGGTGGAGCGTGAGAAGGATGAATGCAGGGAGAAGGGGAAGAGAGACAGAAGAATATGAGGAGAAAAACAGGAGAGAGATGGAAAAAGTCAGGCAGCACAACATGGAGATCATCAGAACAGAAGCAGAGAGATCCAATGAGTTTATAAATACATCTCAAAAGCCAGCTGAAGCAAGAGGAGACAGGGTAGCACTAAAGGCAAGACCCAGGGAAGTAACAGGAGCAATGAGAGAAGGGGCTGAGGTAGGGACAGTATTACACACAGTAACCAGAGCAATCAGAGAAGAGACGAGACTAGGAGCAGTAATGCATGCAACAAGAGATGCAATGAGAAAAGGGGCAAAAGAAAAAGCTGTTAAACATGCAGTAAGCGGGGGCTCCCGAGTGACGCATCCAGTAAAGGCGCTCCGCATGGAGTGCAGGATGCACTCTTTAGTCTGGATGTTGCGAGTTCGAGCCCAGGCTATTCCACAGCCGACCGTGGATGGGAGCTTCCAGGGGGCGGTGCACAATTGGCCGAGCGTCCTCCGGGGGGAGGGAGGGTTAGGTCAACCAAGGTGTCCTCAGCTCACCGCGCACCAGCGACCCCTGTAGTCTGGCCGGGCGCCTGCGGGCTTGCCTGTAAGCTGCCCAAGAGCTGCGTTGTCCTCCGACGCTGTAGCTCTTGGGTGGCTGCATGGTGAGTCTGCAGCGTGAAAAAAGCGGTCAGCTAACGGCACACGCTTCGGAGGACAGCATGTGTTCGTCTTTACCCTCCCGAGTCAGCGCAGGGGTGGTAGCAGTGAGCTGAGCTTAAAAAATAATTGGCCATTCTAAATTGCGAGAAAATAATAAAAATAATTGGCAACGACCAAATTTATTAAAAAAAAAAAAAAAAAAAAACATGCAGTAAGCAATGAGAGAAGGGACTGCGATCAGGACAGTATTGCATGCAGTAGCAGACGCAATGCAGCACAATAGAGCAGAGAAACCCATTCGAAAGAGCAATGAGACATTAATGAATAATATCTGAGCACGATATGAGCAGGAAACAACACTGGAGCCTCAGTGCTCACTACAGTGTGCTCTCTCTGTAGGCAACATTAACATGGAACACTAACACTGGAGCCTCAGTGCTCACTACAGTGTGCTCTCTCTGTAGGCAACATTAACATGGAACACTAACACTGGAGCCTCAGTGCTCACTACAGTGCTCTCTCTGCAGACAACATTAACATGGAACACTAACACTTTTGTGGTTCCAGGCTTCAGATTCCTCAGTCTTCACACGGTATCCCCTAGCTTTGATCCCTGGGGTGTGACTGATCTCTGATGTCACAATAATCATTTCTGTATTGAGGGGGAGGAGGCACAGTGGGTCTGTGTCGGCAGTTCATTCTGCAGCATCATCAAAACCTTTTGCATACCGGGGTTGGTGATTTTTTTAAAATGTATTTTAAAGGAAAAAATGTGATTTATTTGATTTAAATCTTTTTTTTCAAATTATGTAAAAACTTTAAGGGTAGGGGTCAATAATGTTCTTAGGGATTGCAAATAGTGGTTTGTGGTTACATGCCAAACCAAATGAATCAAAATGAATACAAATTGTGGCATTCTCTAAATCAGTGGTTCTCAACCCTGGTCCTGGAGTATCCCAGCCCTGCTGGTTTTAAGAACATAAGAACATAAAAAGTTTACAAACAAGAGGAGGCCATTCGGCCCATCTTGCTCGTTTGGTTGTCATCAAGCAGCTTTTTGAAGGATCCCAGGGTGTCAGCTTCAACAACATTACTGGGGAGTTGGTTCCAGACCCTCACAATTCTCTATGTAAAAAAGTGCCTCCTGTTTTCTGTTCTGAATGCCCCTTTATCTAATCTCCATTTGTGACCCCTGGTGCTTGTTTCTTTTTTCAGGTCAAAATAATCCCCTTGGTCGACATTGTCAATACCTTTTAGAATTCTGAATGCTTGAATCAGATCACCACGTAGTCTTCTTTGTTTGAGACTGAATAGATTCAATTCTTTTAGCCTGTCTGCATACGACATGCCTTTTAAACCGGGATAATTCTGGTTGCATTTCTTTGCACTCTTTCTAGAGCAGCAATATCCTTTTTGTAACAAGGTGACCAGAACTTAACACAATATTCTAGATGAGGTCTTGCTAATGCATTGTAAAGTTTTAACATTACTTCCCTTGATTTAAATTCAACACTTTTCACAATATATCTGAGCATCTTGTTGGCCTTTTTAATAGCTTTTCCACATTGTCTAGATGAAGACATTTCTGAGTCAACATAAACTCCTAGGTCTTTTTCATAGATTCCTTCTTCAATTTCAGTATCTCCCATATGATATTTACATTTTTATTGCCTGCATGTAGTACCTTACACTTTTCTCTATTAAATGTCATTTGCCATAAATCTGCAACTTCCCAGTAAACATATCTAAAATACTGTACCAATATTGACAAACTGTGTTGCCAGAATTGCTGCAATGCTGGCAGGCTAGTATGACTGCATTGGCCCAATTATGTGTGGTAATTTGAGCGGTATTGTTTGCACAAGGGCACTTCATTGACTTAGTGCTGGCAGTCTGAATTGGCTAGGAACTGGTGCAGTACCAGCCGACTAAGAAACACTGTTACTGAGTTTAAAATCAAGATAATCTGAATAGGTGCAGTACTGTTCCCTTACTGGCCATATTGCAGCGGTTTTCAACCTTTTAACCCAAAGACCCACCAGCAAACGTACACAGACATAGAAACATTTTCCCTGCAAACAATAATGTCCCCAAAATGACACAATTAAACAAACAAGCAATAAAACAACAGAACTACAACAGACAACTGCCACGGGATGATGGGAAGGGTAATTGTCCCGCACAGTCTATGGGAAACAGAAAGTGAGAAAGCAGAATAAACAGTCTGAGGCAGGGAGCAGCAGGCACAGGGGATGATGGGAAGGGTAATTGTCCCGCACAGTCTATGGGAAACAGGAAGTGAGAAAGCAGAATAAACAGTCTGAGGCAGGGAGCAGCAGGCACAGGGGATGATGGGAAGGGTAATTGTCCCGCACAGTCTATGGGAAACAGGAAGTGAGAAAGCAGAATAAACAAACAGTCTGAGGCAGGGAGCAGCAGGCACAGGGGATGATGGGAAGGGTAATTGTTCTGCACACAGTCTATGGGAAACAGGAAGAGGGGAAGCAGGAGAATAAACAAACAGTCTGAGGCAGGGAGCCGCAGGCACAACCACGATATACTGCTTTCATTCTCTCAACTAAACTGAGAGACACAGTGAACAGCTGATCAGTGCTGAATCAGCAGAGTCAGTGTAAATTAGGGCTATTCAAGACAAGATGAGAAGCAACTTTTCAATAATAGAATACAGTTACTATTCTAGCTATGCTACTTTGTATATAACTCATACACGGCTCTGTATTTGTTCATAGTAATAAATGGGTCAGTAAGTCTAAAAATGGGTGTGTCAGGATTAGGCAATACTAAATATTGATTTAAGTAGAAAATAGCGTTGTCACATTCAAAATGCAGTATACTGGTACACTTTTCTTCTAGTTATTAGTCTAAAATATCTGAATGCTTAAAGCAACTCTTAAAACAAATATGTTGAAATTCACACAAAATATGTGTTAGTAATACTGTGTAGCTTTTGTGTAGTCTCATCGAAATATTCCAACACAGAGCCTGTTTGTACTAATGTTAACACTGTGACTGTGTTAAAATGAACACAAACAGCATCACCCGATCTGATTGAGATCAGTCGATTAAATGGGACATTATCAATCAAAAATCATCCCATAGGAATGGGCCAGTAGGTACCTGCTAGCCTCCCAGCAGGCAGAGTAGGTTTGGATCAAGAGCTTTAATGGACGTAGGATGTTGTAGCCGCTAGAGGGCGCTAAAAAGCGGTGTTAAAATAATAGTAGAATGACTTTAATAGTAACACAGTTAGGTTTAGGGGTTGAGATTAGGTTTAGGGGTAGAGATTAGGTTAGTTGTAGACATTAGGTTTAGGGGTAGGGGGTAGATTTAGGGGTAAATCACTGACCACCTTCCGGCGCCTCCTCAAGACTCACCTCTTCAGACAGCACCTGTAGAACTCCTCAGTTTTTCCCCCTGGACACTTATCACTCTTCCTTAAATGCGCTTTACTTGCTCTTATGCATTTAATCCTGTACTTTAGAATACTGTAATCTGTCAAGTGTTATTTAATCTGTAGTATTTTGTATTTAATTATATCCTGATGCAACTATCACTGACACTTATCTGCTCCATTATTGAATCGTATTTTGTCATACTTGTACTTGCTGGAACCAAAGTCATTGGATTTATCTTGCTCTTAATTGTATTATTACTTGTACTGTGATTCTTGAAATGTAATTGTTTACGACTGTAAGTCGCCCTGGATAAGGGCGTCTGCTAAGAAATAAATAATAATAATAATAATAATAATAATAATAATAATAATAATAATAATAATAATAATAAATAGTCACAAGTTTTCTTCTTAAACACCCAAGACTTGTTCATGAATTCCCTGTAATGTACATTTCCAAAGCAGGCTGGATGTCAGGTGAACAGAACACCTTTCAGACAGGATCTGTGGCTGTGCAGAATCTGTCCTGAAGAGGGCAGCAAAGACACGCATTATACAGCAACACTGCGCAAGAGCAACACACACCCAGGGCTGAGTGGAGCAGGGTTCTGTGTGACATACTGACACCCCCTGTTAATTGTAATATACTAAATACACTGTGAATGTGATTTATATTGCAGCAACTCCAGCACAGCAAGATAGGATGTGTAAGTTTAATAACACAGCGGGTCGGTATATGGGTCTCGGGATATAGCCTTAAAACATGTCCGCGCTTTGTGAAGTTAGAAACTCAAATTGATACGAATGGACCAAAGCAAGGCAAATATGAAACAGCCACAGAGGGACAATCCCGATCACAATCCTTATGATGTTTGTCAGGAAAAGGGTGACGTTGCCGTGGAATGAACAAATATCTGTATTTCCAAATAAAAAAAATAAGAAACTACCACCAAATCTCTCCTCATCAGTAGTCAGGACTCATTGCTGTAGGTTTGATCTGGAGCGCTGAAATACAGCACCAGTGAGGGGGGGGGGGAGCTGCAATGTGCAGTGCAGCTCCACCTCAGACTGAACTGAAACCCTGCCAGACTAGAGTTCCACCCCCGCACTGAACTGAAACCCTGCCAGACTAGAGCTCCACCCCCAGACTGAACTGAAACCCTGCCAGACTAGAGCTCCACCCCCAGACTGAACTGAAACCCTGCCAGACTAGAGCTCCACCCCCAGACTGAACTGAAACCCTGCCAGACTAGAGTTCCACCCCCAGACTGAACTGAAACCCTGCCAGACTAGAGCTCCACCCCCAGACTGAACTGAAACCCTGCCAGACTAGAGCTCCACCCCCAGACTGAACTGAAACCCTGCCAGACTAGAGCTCCACCCCAGACTGAACTGAAACCCTGCCAGACTAGAGCTCCACCCCCGCACTGAACTGAAACCCTGCCAGACTAGAGCTCTACCCCCAGACTGAACTGAAACCCTGCCAGACTAGAGCTCCACCCCCGCACTGAACTGAAACCCTGCACAGCACAGCCTTGTAGTAGGAGGAGGCGTCTTTGCTTCTTCATCACACATTTCAAATAACACAATAGCAGTACAGAAATCAATAATGCAAGCACAGATAATACCTAGGACGCATGTCCTGCCATATTCCACCAATCAGCCCAGTCCACACCAGCTGATTCCCTCGCTATACCACACAGAATATCCCACCCGCAAGAGCGAGCGTTAGCTAATATGACTTGACCGGTGTTGCCAGCCAGCGACGCCTGTATCCTGGCCACTATCACTCGTGAACTAATATCTGCCAACTGAGCCTCAATGCGCCCCAATGCCCACAGCACACCTGTATGGTTGATCGTCTTCATCCAGTCCTCTACCTCCTGTAGAGTTGCAGAGATATTTATTGGAGGGGTCAGGTGCAGGCTCAGGTGGCCCACACTCACCACCCCACTTGGGTCAAAACACACGGTAGTGGGCAGCGGGCATACCTGGCCGCCACCGCCCACTGTCATACTTGCCACTGAGGTTGGAACACACCATGTTCCATTCTGCATCTGTGCGCCGTGCAGGTACCCCAGCTTCGGGTGTACCGTGGTATCCATCATCTGTGCTGACAGGTCTGTGCTAACGGCATGGTCGCATAATATGGCATCCCCGAATTCAATACATTCAGCTGACCTCAGATACAGTGTGGCATTAGCGGCAGTCTGGCCCACCCAGGTAATTTGCGGGACAATAACCCGCGCTCCAATTACTACCGCAATACTACTTACTCTCATTCCAGTGCTGCGCTGGTTCTGACTGGCGGTGTATGGGACAACTAAAATAAAACATATATCATTATTACAACGTTCTGTCCGAGCAACCATATTATCTTGAAATTGGTGACGTACAGGTGTGGCGGAGTGTCCCGCCCCTATGTATTATTATTTGTATTTTTGTTTGCGGCGGGTAAAAGCGCGCGTCTTTTATATTTATATTTAAAAACCCGTGAGGATGCATGACTGATCAGCTACTGATTATTTAACTAGCTGACAGTCATGCATCCTTACTAAACGATGCAGACTGTGGCCGAGGGTAATAAGATAAACAGCTAGTTAACCCCTCGGCCAGAGTATAAGAACCGACAGCTGTCTGTGCTGCGGTGTTGAGTGTTGGATGCAGAGAGGAAGTACGGGGAGATAGAGAGGTACAAGAAAACAATTGCTAAAACGTGCTGGTTTAGCCAGCACGTCACTTACTTGTTTGTCTGTTTATTTGTTTGGCCAACGCGCCTTTTTGTTTTCTGTTTTGTTTAAATCTTTTGTTTTGTTTATTTGTTTATTAAAACGCTGAGTGCCATAGCATTCAGCTTCACCCGCCCATCCACTGTTTGTGATTCAGTTACTTCCTGGTCCGTGACGTCATCACACTCACCACTGCGAGCCAGACTGTCACAACAGGGTATCCCGTTCATGCCAATTTCTGTATCACAACCCGTTTCCATGCTCCCCCTAACATTCCGTTGTGCAAATTTCTAATGGCTATTATAATATCTCTGCTTAGTGCTGCTTGCATTCTATAACATCGCTCTTCCCTTGTTGTTACATTCAAATCTTCAGATATAGCATGTAATATAACACGTAACATGCCATGGCCAGCTTTTGAATGGCATCTCCCGTCTTCAAAACCTGCCCATGGTTCTCCCGCTGCTGTTCAATACTATTTACTGAATTTAGGCCAGAATTCACAGTACCAAACCACCCCACATTGTTCAATGTATATACATGGCTACCTTTTGTTGTCCCAATGGTTGAACCGTTTTCACCGCCGCAGGTACCACAGGGGTTCCCGAGGGTATCACAGTTTGGTATGTGATATTGGTAGTGTGGTACAGGCCTTGACATGGGCGGATGAGGACAGCGTCCCGTACCTCAGCAGCCATTCAGTACCTAACCCATCCACCTTAACATGTTGGAGAGACTCCCCATGCGATAGCATCTTTCTTCATGTTGAGTAATACTTACATCATCTCTAATTGCCTGCAAGAGGATTCTGTAACTGTTTTTTACAGTTAACTGTATTGCATCTGCAGTATGATACACTCCAGTGGCAGAGTGCAGCATACCCATAGCATTCCATGTATTAGTACCATCATTATCACGCTGCTGGAATTCTGCATTGATTCCATTTATTGTTGATTGAGCAGCCCCGAACCACCCTGCCAGTTCAGATAATACTTCACTCTTATGCCGGGTCCTACTGACCGTTGCTATAAAGCTTTGTTGGACATATCTTAATAAACCTTCCGTCATTCGTTGTGTAAAGATTGTAACCAGTGACGGGAAGTTAGAACAGTGACGTACAAATATGGGCACTAAGTAGTTGCAATGCACTGTGACCCTATGCCATACCACATTTTCCAATAACTGTAGTGGATCCCTGTGGCAATGTGGCCACGCCCTTGTGCGTAGTTTGTTTATATGTTACGTGTTGTGTGTAAATGTTGGTGTATAGGTATTGGTACACGGGATATAAGCGGGTCTGTGTTTCACGTGTGTTTAAAAATGTATAATTGTAGTTAGGCACGAGGATTGCACATCACTTCACGTTCAGATAAAATGTGTATAATGTGTGTCACGGGATTGCACTTAGTTAATTCACGTGCAGTTGTACCGAGACTCCGATTGAATGATTGATTAGCAATCGAGTCTTGGTACAACTGCATAAAAACAGCATGTTTTCACTCACTCGGGGTTGGGTGTTCGAGAGTGGAGAACGGGTGTGGAGAGGAGGTTAAATAAAATATAATAAGAATAATAATAAGTGTTTTTTTACTCACCGTGTTTGTTTGTCTCCGTGCACCGTTTGTTAAGTGTTAGTTCGTTTTGTTTGTCTGTTTATTTTGGCGTAAGTGCCGTGTCCTGTTTTGTGTTCTGTTTAAACCTTTTACTTTGTTTATTAAATGCTGAGCACAACCAAGTGCTCAGCTTCATCAAAACCCCAAGTCTCTGTTCTGTGTATTACTTCCTGTTTCTGGTCTGACGTCACCCGCTGTCAGCCGTCTTTGTGACACGTGGTGTCCTGCGTGGGATCTACAACGCCTCCTAGACTCAGAACAGAGCAGGAGTTCCGTGTGTTTTTTTTTTGGAGAGAAAAAAAGGATTTTTTGGAGAAATGGAGGGAGGAAAGAAGCTAGATAGGAAGCAACAGCAGCACCCATCCTGCAAGCCAGTGACAGAGGAGGTGATCGACTGGCTGCTGGATCAGGAGAAGCAAGGGGGACCCAGAGTAACATCAGTGCAGCAGTTGCAGGCGGTGTTAAAAAGGCTGTTATCCTCTCTAGCGCCCAAAGGGGAGGAGCCCGAACGTCCTACGCCTGAGTGGGAGGAGCCCAAACGTCCTACGCCTGAGTGGGAGGAGCCCGAACGTCCTACGCCTGAGTGGGAGGAGCCCGAACGTCCTACGCCTGAGTGGGAGGAGCCCGAACGTCCTACGCCTGAGTGGGAGGAGCCCGAACGTCCTACGCCTGAGTGGGAGGAGCCCGAACGTCCTACGCCTGAGTGGGAGGAGCCCGAACGTCCTACGCCTGAGTGGGAGGAGCCCGAACGTCCTACGCCTGAGTGGGAGGAGCCCGAACGTCCTACGCCTGAGTGGGAGGAGCCCGAACGTCCTACGCCTGAGTGGGAGGAGCCCGAACGTCCTACGCCTGAGTGGGAGGAGCCCGAACGTCCTACGCCTGAGTGGGAGGAGCCTGAACGTCCTAAACCCAAGAGGGGGGAGTCGGTGCGTCCACAGCCCAAGAGGGAGGAGTCGGTGCGTCCACAGCCCAAGAGGGAGGAGTCGGTGCGTCCACAGCCCAAGAGGAAGGAGTCGGTGCGTCCACAGCCCAAAGAGGGGGGAGTCGGTGCTTCCATAGCCCAAGAGGGGGAAGTCGGTGCTGCCACAGCCCTAGGACCCAAGCTGCCAGAGGGAGAATGCCTGCTGGTTCCATCTCCACCAGCAGAGGAACAATGCCTGCTGTCCCCATCTCCACCAGCAGAGGAACAATGCCTGCTGTCCCCATCTCCACCAGCAGAGGAAGAATGCCTGCTGTCCCTGTGTCCACCAGCAGAGGAAGAATGCCTGCTGTCCCCGTGTCCACCAGCAGAGGAAGAATGCCTGCTGTCCCCGTGTCCACCAGCAGAGGAAGAATGCCTGCTGTCCCCGTGTCCACCAGCAGAGGAAGAATTCCTGCTGTCCCCGTGTCCACCAGCAGAGGGTGAATGCCTGCTGGGTTCCCATCCACCAGCAGAGTGTGAACGCCTGCTGGTATCACTTCCCCACTGTCACCACCCGGAGAGGAACAGGAGCTGCCTCTGCCTCCACCACAGTCCCCTGCAAGAGCAGGAGAGCCGCACCAGTCCCCTGCAAGAGAGGCGGAGCCGCACCAGTCTCCTGCAACAGTAGGAGACCACACGCTGCTCGCACCTCCATCGCCAGGAGACTACACGCTGCTCCCACCTCCACCGCTTCCTCCACTAGGAGCAGAGCAGCAGGAGCTGCCTCTGCCTCCGCCACTGCCCGGAGCAGAGGAGCAGGAGCTGCCTCCGCCACTTTCAGGAGCAGAGCAGCAGGAGCTGCCTCTGCCTCGACCACCACCAGGAGCAGAGCAGCAGGAGCTGCCTCTGCCTCCACCACCTCAACCGCTTCCACCAGGAGCAGAGCAGCAGGAGCTGCCTCTGCCTCCTCCACCAGCAGAGGGTGAGTACCTGCTGGTTCCGCCTCCACCGTTGTGGGAGGACTGCTTGCCCCTCCCACCTCCACCAGCAGAGACACCACTAGGAGCAGAGCAGCAGGAGCTGCCTCTGCCTCGACCACCACCAGGAGCAGAGCAGCAGGAGCTGCCTCTGCCTCCGCCACTGCCCGGAGCAGAGGAGCAGGAGCTGCCTCTGCCTCGACCACCACCAGGAGCAGAGCAGCAGGAGCTGCCTCTGCCTCCACCACCACCAGGAGCAGAGCAGCAGGAGCTGCCTCTGCCTCCACCACCAGCAGAGGGTGAGTACCTGCTGGTTCCGCCTCCACCGTTGTGGGAGGACTGCTTGCCCCTCCCACCTCCACCAGCAGAGACACCACTAGGAGCAGAGCAGCAGGAGCTGCCTCTGCCTCGACCACCACCAGGAGCAGAGCAGCAGGAGCTGCCTCTGCCACTGCCCGGAGCAGAGGAGCAGGAGCTGCCTCTACCTCCGCCAGGAGCAGAGGAGCAGGAGCTGCCTCTGCCTCCACCACCGCCAGAAGGAGAGCAGCAGGAGCTGCCTCTGCCTCCGCCACTGCCCGGAGCAGAACAGCAGGAGCTGTCTCTGCTTCCCGCACCTCCACCACAGGGAGTACGGTGGCCGGAGCCCCAGAAAGGGGAGCTACCGGCTACAAAGACAGGGGGAGAGGTCAGGAGACCACTTTCCCCAGCAGCAGTTTCGCTGCAGGAGTTCTTGTGGCCGGAGCCCCACAGGAGGGAGCTACTGGCTACGAAGAAAGGGGAGAGGTCAGGAGACCAGCATCCCCACAGCAATTTCGCTGCAGGAGTGGACCAGCATGCTGTCAGCCGTGCCACTACCGGCAGGGGTGCTGACAGCATTGCCAGCCATGGGCCCACTGAAGCCTCCCTTCCCAGCCCGAGACTTTGTCCTGGACTGCTGGGTTTTAAGGGGAGGTGGCCGTTGAGGCCATGTGCTGCGCACAAGGGAGGGTATATGTGGCAATGTGGCCACGCCCTTGTGCATAGTTTGTTTATATGTTACGTGTTGTGTGTAAATGTTGGTGTATAGGTATTGGTACACGGGATATAAGCGGATCTGTGTTTCACGTGTGTTTAAAAATGTATAATTGTAGTTAGGCACGAGGATTGCACATCACTTCACGTGCAGATAAAATGTGTATAATGTGTGTCACGGGATTGCACTTAGTTAATTCACGTGCAGTTGTACCGAGACTCCGACTGAATGATTGATTAGCAATCGAGTCTTGGTACAACTGCATAAAAACAACAGCATGTTTTCACTCACTCGGGGTTGGGTGTTCGAGAGTGGAGAACGGGTGTGGAGAGGAGGTTAAATAAAATATAATAAGAATAATAATAAGTGTTTTTTTACTCACCGTGTTTGTTTGTCTCCGTGCACCGTTTGTTAAGTGTTAGTTCGTTTTGTTTGTCTGTTTATTTTGGCGTAAGTGCCGTGTCCTGTTTTGTGTTCTGTTTAAACCTTTTACTTTGTTTATTAAATGCTGAGCACAACCAAGTGCTCAGCTACATCAAAACCCCAAGTCTCTGTTCTGTGTATTACTTCCTGTTTCTGGTCTGACGTCACCCACTGTCAGCCGTCTTTGTGACAATCCCCAATTCCCTAAATGTTCTTGTGCGAAACCTGAATTCGTGCTGTATGTAGAGCAGTTGATCTGCCACATGCCTAATCGCCACACCCCATACAGATCCTCAGGACCGCACTAGTGAGGCAACCAGCGTATAACTTCCTGGGTGTCATTCCCCTCTTGGACTCCCTGGACATGCTGATCCATTGAGGAATGGATTCTATTTTCAGACCTGACTGACAATCGTTGGAGCTCACCCTGTGGGGACAAAATAAAGTAAGTACAGGACACCTGATCCATCCCACTTCCTCGTGAGATTCGTTCCATCCCGAGTCCATCACTGTCACCCTGTAAACACAAGGAAGTCATTATACGTTCAAGCTGGGCAATGGCGGAAAAATAATTAATGTTTATATAGTTTAGTTTGCATCTTAGGAACCAACCCACTTATTTTGTCCAGGTGACCCTGGTATACATTAAGATAATTTATTGTTCTGAATCTCCTTCACCTCTGGTACTGAAGGCATTGATATAAGCACAGGGCAGACCACACAGGGCTCCATTGCTCATCTGTTCTTGTTTGGCAGCCAGCTCAACGTAGTTGTTGCATTTCCATTTCTCAACTTCAGTACCCCCACTTTGTTGCCGTTCCAGTTCATCTCCCAAATGTTGTCAGTCAAAGCCTGATGCTTGATGTTTGCTCCCATTATGATGATAAACCCTGTTTAGCCCAAGTGGCCGTATAGTCTTACACCACAATACTGCCACTGGCACCGCAACTCCACCTCCGAGCTGCTTCGGCTGTACTGCTCGGTTCTAAGAGGGTATTCATATCCCATATTCACCAACAAACAAATAACAAACAAACTGGTCACCACGCCAGTATCACAACCTAACGATCCGTAATCCATTACTTTCACTAAGCTTGCATTCCTGCACTGCACTGCCTTTCCTATCATGTCCCACTCACCCTGGGGAATCTAAATGAACCCCCATCTTACCAGATCCACCAACTCCCATAGCTTTGGTCTGTACCACGCATGGTCTATCTTATGCAACTCAGTAGCAACCCATCAATCAGATCCTGATCATATCAATAATGCTTTCCACCATGCTCAAATAATAATGGCAACATCCTGATGCCTGTCTGTAACAACACAACCATAATCATACATACTTACTGCTCTGGTGCTGCCTGCTCTGTCTGACAGCGGATATACCCAATTCACTGTCTCTGTAGCCTGTTGCCGCAGAGTCGAAACCCCAGCACCTAACCTTATTTCTGTGCTCGATTGTGTAACCTCTTGTTCCCTTCACATACATCCATACCATTCTTTGTCAGCTCAACTGCTTCATCCCATATAAAGGGCCTGTTGAAAATGCATACTTCCCTCGGTTGCTAGGAGTTGTCTGAGCTCTGTCACCATGTTAGGGTTAAGGATCAGTGTAAGAGCCTTTTTCGGTCTGTGCTGACGGCCTTACTGTTGTAGCTGAGTACATGTCCCAAATATGTTACCTGTTGGAGTACATGTGCCTTCTTTGGATTGCACCTGTATCCATTCTCCTGTAGCACCGCAAGAGTGGCATTTAACAGGAGCTTCGCATCTGTAAGAGAAGAACTACACAACAGGTCATCAACAAACATTCTGTCATCGTCTTCTTCACCCCCCTTTGCTCCAATCGAGGCCACCGTATGTCACTCCCCTATCCGCGCCTGCAGCCGTCGCAACATTCTTATGCATTCACTATAATCTCCTTGTGGTTCTTCCGCCATTTCAGACTTTCCTGTAGCCTACTGCCACTTCACCAACAAGTTATCTTTAAGAATCAATACGACTACAAGCATTGCTTTAGATTTCATTAATTCAAAAACTCGTTCTGAGTTGTGTCGTGACCTTACAGCTGTGAGATGTGCCCAGGCACCTTATCTGCATGTTTGCCTGTTCTCTGGCAACTCTCCCAGAATCTTATCTTTTACTGCTTCCTTGAGCTAAGCTTCTAGCTTCCAGTTCTACTGCATCGCCATTGCAATCCATATTTTATTTTAATCTACTCCATTATATCAATTCCTGAACAGAAGCTGGCTTCCATTCTCAAACTGTGACAGATCTGGTCCCTTTTCACAGTCTCAGCTGCACTCTGCTATTTCGTGAACACAGTTAACATGCTCCCACTCTTACTTATGTGAAGGTCACATAGTGTTAAACACCTGCCTTTTCTAACATGTTGCTTTATCTTTCTGCTTAAGCAAACCCAAGCAATTATTAATAAAATTATCATTCTAAACTGCCTTTTACCAATATAATTTTCCAATATGACACAGAGAAAATGGAACGTTACTCTACTTTGTGGGTTTTATTAATGGTTTGTTTTCCTTTGCACCTTAAATTTACATGTTTTTTGGTGCGCTCATGGACTTTAACTCAGGTTTTATGCCAATACCCTCATCCGTCCCACTTTTGTGACGGTTTGTGTAACAGGTTTTACCTATTAACAGGTTATCCTAACTCACAAATAGGTCAACATGTTATAGCCAACATCCATCCATCCATTATCATTAACCGCTTACTCCTTTACAGGGTGGCAGTGAGCCGGAGCCTAACCCGGCATACACAGGGCGCAAGGCGAGACTACACCCTGGACGGGACGCCAGTCCATCGCAGGGCACTACACACTCACACACAGGGCAACTTAGAGTGACCAATCAACCTGGACAGCATGTCTTTGGACTGTGGGAGGAAACCGGAGTACCGGAGAAAACCCACGTGAACACGGGAGAACATGCAAATTCCACACAGACAGTACCCTTGGCGGATTTGAACCTAGGACCCTGGCGCTGTGAGGCAGCAGCGCTAACCACTACGCCACCGTGCCGCCCTAATAGCCAACAGACAAAAACATACATACATACGTAACACCCAGTTCAGAGACACTATATTACGCTCAACTGTTGTTACCTAACATATGACCATAATCTTACGTGTATGGTATAATCTTCACAACTATACAGCTTGTTAACACGGCTCGCCACAAACACAACACAACACAAACACAATACCACTGTCCTTTACAAGACACATACAAGTATCTCAGTCATGAAAATATTTTTAATATTCTCATCTAGATCCCTTAGTTTGTTTCAGGTTTAGTCTGTCTCACCACACCCTGACTTATACTACAGTTGCAATCTCTGCAGTTCACCACTGCACCACTGATAATCACGTGTCATTTACGATTCATTACTGTTTCAGTTACCACATTAATCTCGTTATCATCACCAAATATGCTCAGCTCTGGCAAAACAATCCCTATCCCTGTGTCCCAGCTTGCTGCAATTCAAACACTTACACTCACTTTCTTCACATCCCCCTTCCCTTCTTTATTCTCCTTCCTCCGATTCTCAACCATTCCTCCCCAGGCCATCACAGCATCATATGTATTCCCGGGATTAATTCCCAGTTCAATCGACTTCTGCAGATGTGGCCCGAGGCCACTTATTAACACTTGCACAAACACCTGATCCTGCTCTTTGGGATCCTCTGACCCCAAGTAGTCCCTGTACGCTTTCCATTTCCTCACTCCATAATCCTGCACTGACTCCCTCTCTCTCTGTCTCACTCCCATTATGAGGGGCCAGATACGCGCGCCCTCGTGGCATTCTCCACAGCCGCCTTTACGTGTGCTAGTTTGTCAGCCACAGCATTATCAGCAAACTAGCCCCTCATGCTCCTCATCTCTATACAAATCCCAATCATCCTCTCGATACAGAGCGGATTCCTGCTCCAGTCCATCCCAATCTATATTAGGGGGTATGGAACCAACTCCCCAGTAATGTTGTTGAAGCTGACACCCTGAGATCCTTCAAGAAGCTGCTTGATGAGTTTCTGGGATCAATAAGCTACTAACAACCAAACGAGCAAGATGGGCTGAATGGCCTCCTCTTGTTTGTAAACTTTCTTATGTTCTTATGTTCTTATATCACCACCATTACTTTGCAATGCACCACCCTTACCTAATCCTGCGACTGCACATACTTTCCTTGTTACCTAGTTTGCACTGCACAAACTTCAATTGCTCCTAAGCAAGGCATTCTCTTGCTGACACACTTTCACCTTCTCTAATGCAGTAGTCAGTGCTCCCTGCACCTGGGGCTCCACACTACACATAATAACAATCCCTTTTTCAGTACGATATTTGTCCTGCTTACTCCACCATTCTCAGTGCTGTAGTGCATCCAACATTGACTTTTGCCATTTACTGTTTTGTTAACACATAATCAATAACCTCAGTCATGTTTATTCACTGTATTTTGGTGCTTTCCGCACCCCTGTTACAGTCCTATTCCGATAACTGCAACACTACCTTTACAGCCCTATTCTGATGACTGCAACACCGGTCTCTTCAGCCCTATTCTGATGACTGCAACACCGGTCTCTTCAGCCCTATTCTGATGACTGCAACACCGGTCTCTAAAGTCCTATTCTGATGACTGCAACACCAGTCTCTACAAACAAACAAAAGGCAGGCAGTCTTCCCAGCGACAGCGTGTGGAAGCGACATCGTGGGAGAAGTACGAGTGGACAAGTACAACGCAGTTAGAAGCAGTTGAAAGCAAGATGACAGCTGCAGAAGCTAAACTAAACGTCCAAAAAAAAAAAAAAGGTCTTCAAGCCAGTAATCTGTGACAACTGCATTATGTGGGAAATCCGAGAAAACCCAGCAGAGCTCAACCAAGTGTGTGTAAAGTGCCGCACGATCCAGGACTTGCTTAAACTAGTAAGTGTGCTAGAAATGGAGCTGCAGGAAATGACAGCAACAGGAGCTTGAGGAGCTGGCACACCCACAATTCATGGAAGTCTGCACCCCTAGCAGACTGAAAGCAACCAGGGAGATGGAAGAGAGTCTAAAGAGCTGGGTTCAGATAGGCAGAAGCAGGGAAAAAAAGAAACTTCGTCAAACACAACCACCAGAAATCCAGACATCCAACAAATTTGAGCCACTTCAACATTTAGATGACCAAAACCAACATCAAGAGAATAAAAGAAACAACATCCAGGACCCTATAAACAGTGCTGGCCAGGCAGCAAAAAGAAGGGAGGTCATGATTGTTGGGGACTCCATATTGAGAAACACAGCAAGTTCAGTTCGCAGTTTGGACCCCCTTACAACAACAGTGTGCTGCCTTCCAGGAGCCTCTGTCAAGCACATCACTGAGAATGTGGACAGGCTCCTAGAATTGTGAACAGACTCCATTTGATGGCCAAACACTCTTTTTCGACGACGGAGTAGTTGCGCTCCCGAGGGAGCATTGTTTTAATTATGTACAGAATAGGATGTTCTACTCCACCTACCATTTGGGACAGGACTGCACCCAAACCGACATCCGATGCGTCGGTGTGGAGGATGAATCTCTTGGTGAAGTCTGGAGTGATGAGAGCGGTGGCCTGTCAAAGTCTCTGCTTAACAATATCAAATGCCCCCTGACATTCTTCTGACCACTTAATTGAATTAGGTGTGCTCTTCCTGGTGAGGTCAACTAAGGGATTAACCACTGTGGCATACTCTGGGATAAAGCGGCGGTAATAACCGGCCAACCCCAGTAGAGACCTCACCTGAGCCTTGGTTTTGGGGATTGCCATGTCCACCAAGGCCTGGACCTTGGTGACAACAGGTTTCACCCTGCCATTCCCCATTATAAATCCCAAGTATTGTGTCTCTTTCTTGGCAAACATACATTTTTGCAAGTTAGCTGTCAGCTGTGCTGCCCTTAGAGACTGAAGGATGGCTGTGATCCTAGCCAATTGCTCGCCAGGTGGAGCTGTAAATCACCACATCATCAATATACGCTGCCGCATATTCATGATGTGGATGTAAAACCTGGTCCATCAGTCTCTGAAGGCAGCGGGCGCACCATGTAGCCCAAACGGCATGGTTGTGAAATGAAACAGCCCCTCTGGTGTTGAAAATGCAGTTTTCTCTCTACAACTACGAGTTAACAAGATATGCCACTATCCCTTCGTCAGATCGAGAGTGGAAATAAACCTTGCCGTCCCCAGTCTATCGAGAAGCTCGTCGACCCGAGGCATGGGATAGGCATCAAACTTGGCAATAGCATTTACTTTGTGGAAATCAACGCAGAAGCGGCTGGTGCCGTCTTTTTAGGCCACTATCACAATTGGACTGCACCACTCGCTCCTGGAAGGCTCAATCACCCCAAGTTCGAGCATGTGTCATACCTCTTTGCGAACGCCACTTTGTCGACTTTCTGGGATCCGATAAGGTCTCTCTCGCACTGTGACACCTGGGGGAGAGACAATGTCATATTCAACAAGGTTAGTCTACCGGGCACGTCAGAAAAAACATTGTTGAATTCCTCAATTAACATACGCAGTTCATGTTGCTGATCAGGAAGTAACTGTTCCCCCATCGAAATGTCCTTTGTGCTAGATGTCTCTAGCTCAGGGCCCAAATCATCCTCTACATTGCCTGGGGCTATAAATAAGGTATCCCTTCCTGCCAGGGCTTTAACAAATTTATATGATAAATTTATTTTTCATTACGGCGATCGGGCTGTCTAATTTCATAATTCACCTTTCCTATAGCCCAAATCACTTCATATGGCCCCTGCCATTTAGCACATAGTTTTGATTCTGAGGAAGGAAGCAGCAGCATTACCTTGTCTCCAGGTCAAAAGGTTCGAATTAATGCATTTTGATTGTAATGCTGCTGTTGTCTGTGCTGAGTCGATTTGAGATTGTCCTGGGCCAAACGACCGACCAAATCTAGGCGATCTCTTAGTAGGAGCACATGTTGTACTACATTTTTGGACGAGCCTTTGTGCTCCTCCCACGCCTCTCTCAACAGATCGAGGATGTCGCGAGGCTGTCGGCTGTACAAGAGCTCAAAGGGTACTCTGTTCCTCTTACACCGTGCCCTCACAGGTCGAGAGGGAGATCTAACACCAAAAATCATTCAATCTCTGTCACAAGAGGGTATGCATATTCCTGGAAATAATGGGCAAACATACAAAAATGCTCAGTATGCTGACGATACAACACTGGTTTTAACAATGAATAATGATATAGAAAGGGCAATACAGTTGACTGAATTGTATAGTGAGGAAACAGGGTCAAAAGTACATTTGTCAATCATCGGTTATGTATTGCAGGAAATGGGAAAGGAGGAATGATATAAAAGGTGCGATTAGTGTGTGTGAGGATGGGATTAACCCTTTGCGGTCCATTGTTGGACTGGGTCCGACATTGCAATTATTCCTATCAGGTCCATTGTCCGACCCTGTCCGACATCATCAAAAAAACGCAAAAAACGGGTTTCTAGTCGTTTTTTTTTACGGAAAAGCCGAGAAAACCATTCAATGGCCGAGTGGGAGCGACAGGAGCCGAGATAAGCCGATAAAAAAAAAAAAAAAAAGCGTCTCTCATGAATAGTCATACTAGCCCCGATCATCAGATGGGGCGGTCATATGGAAACAAGCTGGGAGTTACAGTATCAGCGCACAGAGACTATCACGGACATTTGCAGAGCTTTTTCGAGATGTTATAGTAATAAAATAATGACTTGGATTGCATTATTGAGGAGTTTGGTGATAAAACGAGTCATCAGGAGATGATTGATCAGTATGTACGACTATTATTATTATTATTATTATTTATTTATTAGCATATGTGAAAGCGATAGCGAACGAAAGGGTGGGGTGGGGCTGGAGATGCCTAGTGAGTGCTTTGTTGATATGCAGGGCCATTTAAACCCATTTGACTGTGGAAAAAAACACTTAATTAGCGCGTCTAAAATTAACTGCGCGTGTGAAAATAAATTGTACCTGACGAGCCTGATGCACAATTAATAAATGGACTGCAAAGGTTAAGATTTTGGAAGTCAAATTCTATAAAAAGGATGGGACAAGAAAGAATTGGGAAGAGAAGATTGAAAAAGATAAAAAGTAAATTGAACAGGTGGAAATGTAGGTATTTAACTGGGAAAGTAACAGTAATTAAAGCAGATATGTTGCCTACTCGGATATATTTATGCAATTCCAGCAAGGTGTAAAATCAAATTAACAAGAACTGCTTTTTTCATTTCTATGGGGGAAAGGTATGAAAGAGTGAAAAGGGAACTAATGTATGGCAAGGTGGAGGAAGGGGGAAGAGGGGTGAGATGCTTACCTTTGAAAATTGATTGCTTTCTTGTTTCTAATTTATGTGGAAATGTTTTGAAAAAAAGTGGAAAATAAGTTATTTTTTGAGATTATAGGGATTATGAGACAAGGGGGCGGGGCGGAGCTAACAAAGCAAGTCAGTTCATACAGCATGGAGAAGTGATTCATGAAAAAGTGCAGAGCAGTCTTGAAGCCCAGGTGTTAAATCTGGAAGAAAAAACAAAACAATGCAGAATCGATATAAGTCTGAATAATTGTGGCAAAGTTAGTGTGTACAGGTGCAGGAGTGAGGCAGTGTGTAATGAGCCAGACAGAGACTTCTATTCCAAGGGAAAACATGTTTTCATTTATACAAGTCCAGGTCTGGAGACCAAAAGAAAGGTCCCTGGCAATACACAGCAATCTGTAAAGCACAGGGAAAATAACACGGGCAGCAGTCCCAAATAATAATAACACGTATCTATCCCACAATATACAATCACAGTCAACAGTCCTGGGTGCGTGTTGTAGTGCTTGGGGTGGGTGATACAGTTATCTGGTGACAATTTGTGTAGTGTTGTTCCGGGTTTTTGCTGGCCCTCGACGACAACTCCAGAACTTGTTTAGGTGTCTACTAACAAATAAACCACAAGAATTAGTAACCAAAAACAAATAAACACTCACAAACAGCAATCACAGGGGTTTTCCGTCCTTCTGGGTTGTTTACTTTTAACCCTTTGCGGTCCATTTATTAATTCTGCGTCAGGCTCGCCAGGTCCAATTTATTTTCACACGTGCAGTTAATTTTAGACGCGCTGTTTAAAAGTATTTTTTTCCACAGTCAAACGGGTTTAAATGGCCCTGCATATCAACAAAGCACTCACTAGGGATCTCCAGCCCCGCACCACCCTTTCGTTTGCTATCGCTTTCACATATGCTACCAAATAAAAAATAATAATAATAATAGTCGTACATATTGATCAATCATCTCCTGTTGACTCGTTTTATCACCAAACTCCTCAATAATGCAATCCAAGTCATTATTTTATTGCTATAACATCTCAAAAAAGCTCTGCAAATGTCCGTGATAGTCTCTGTGCGCTGATACTGTAACTCCCAGCTTGTTTCCATATGACCGCCCCATCTGATGATCGGGGCTAGTATGACTATTCATGAGATACGCCTTTTTTTTTTAATGGGCTTGTCTCGGCTCCTTTCGTTCCCACTCGGCCATTGAATGGTTTTCTCGGCTTTTTCCGTTGAAAAACCGACTTTTTTGCGTTTTTTGGATGATGTCGGACAGGGTGCGACAAAGGACCTGATGGGAATAATTGCAATGTCGGACCCAGTCCGACAAAGGACCGCAAAGGGTTAACCAAAGCGAAGAAACCAATTATGTCGCTTTATCCCCTTAATATACCATCATACATGACCCCTTGGTAAACGATTGCAGCCACTCCTCCAATCCGTAACTGTCACATCATTTCCCTTCCGGGTCAATGCATTTGTGTATCGAAGCTCCATCCTCTTCCTAGATGACCAACTTCCTTTTAACCCATGGAATGAATTGTCAAGCCAAAAAGTCCAAGGTACTCGGTCCTTGCTGCTTAGCACCCTCACAAGTCAGGAGGGAGATTTACAACCAAGAATCATTGTCTTTCTGTCACAATAATGGACACAAATTAAAATAATAATAACAGCACCGAGCAAAACAATCTGTTATACAATTACATTAGAAATGCGTGAGGCAAAGGAGAAGTCATACTAATGGGTGATTTCAACTTCCCCCGTGTAAAATGGGAAAACCCGGTGGGGAGCATGACATATGAAATTGAAATGGTGGAAATGACAAATGACTGTTTCCTAACGCAATTTGTCAAGGCACCGACTAGAGGGGAGGCATGCCTTGATTTGATCTTTTGAAATAACGAAGACATAATAACTGAAACTGAGGTGAGAGAATCATTGGCAAACTCAGATCACAACTCATTTGAAGCGCTTTTCAAACTAGATGTCTTCATCTAGACAATGTGGGAAGCTATAAAAAAGGCCAACAAGATGCTCGGATATATTGTGAGAAGTGTTGAATTTAAATCAAGGGAAGTAATGTTAAAACTTTACAATGCATTAGTAAGACCTCACCGAGAATATTGTGTTCAGTTCTGGTCACCTCGTTACAAAAAGGATATTGCTGCTCTAGAAAGAGTGCAAAGAGCAGCAACCAGAATTATCCCAGGTTTAAAAGGCATGTCGTATGCAGACAGGGTCAAAGAATTGAGTCTGTTCAGTCTTGAACAAAGAAGACTACGCGGTGATCTGATTCAAGCATTCAAAATCCTAAAAGATATATATAATGTCGACCCAGGGGACTTTTTTGAGCTGAAAAAAGAAACAGGGGTCACAAATGGAGATTAGATAAAGGGGCACTCAGAACAGAAAATAGCTGGCACCTTTTTACACAGAGAATTGTGAGGGTCTGGAACCAACTCCTCAGTAATGTTGTTGAACCTGACACCCTGGGATCCTTCAAGAAGCTGCTTGATGAGATTGTGGGATCAATAAGCTACTAACAACAGAACGAGCAAGATGGGCTGAATGGCCTATTCTCGTTTGTAAACTTTCTTATGTTCTTATGCTATTCTTACGTTCTTATGTCAGAAGTCTTAACCCTTTGCAGTCCATTTATTAATTCTGCGTCAGGCTCGCCAGGTCTAATTAATTTTCACACGCGCAGTTAATTTTAGACGCACTGTTTAAAAATATTTTTTTTAACAGTCAAACGGGTTTAAAAGGCCCTGCATATCAACAAAGCACTCACTAGGGATCTCCAGCCCCGCCCCACCCTTTTGTTCGCTATAGCTTTCACCTACGTAAGAAATAAATAATAATAATAATAATAATAATAGTCGTACATACCGATCAATCATCTCCTGATCACTCGTTTTATCACCAAACTCCTCAATAATGCGATCCAAGTGATTATTTTATTACTATAACATCTCAAAAAAGCTCTGCAAATGTCCGTGTTCTCTGTGCGCTGATTCACAGTCAGCCAGCTTGTTTACTTACGACCGCCCTGTTATCTGATACCAGATACCATGTATGACTATTCATGAGATACGCCTTTTTTTTTTTTTTTTTCGACTTGTCTCGCTCCTGTCGCCCCATTCGGCAATTGAATGGTTTTCTCGGCTTTTTCCGGAGAAAAAACGACTAGAAACCAGTTTTTTGCGTTGCTAGAATGATGTCGGACCCAGTCCGACAAAGGACGTGAGGAATAATTGCAATGTCAGTCCCAGTCCGACAATGGACCGCAAAGGGTTAAACATTAATTAAACATTAATCAGCCTTAACAGCTCCTGTCCCTCAAGACAACAACATTCCCAAAACACCTAGCAACTCCCTCTATAAAATTAATTCGCCATCATCCCCTAGTCCACCTCTCCTACATCTCCGAAATATGTAAGGTGAACATTTGAACTGATGTTATTCTTTTTTGATACCAGGGAGTTCCTGAACACAGCATGCATGTGAATACAGTGCAATTATATGAAGAATACATATAGAAAGATGTGTTTAATATGCTTTGCACCTACTTTGGTGTAATTGTCTCCTTTAACATCAAAAGACATACTCCTTATTTGGTTGGCTTCATTACATGTATAGATGTGGTTTAACAATTAACTAAAACATATTGGATAGGGGCTGGTAGAAGGCTCATAGCAAACTTCTAAGCAGGCAACTATATATCCAAGTATTCTCACTTAAATTCAGTCTATCAGGAACAGTCAAAATATAACAGCCCCATTTTAGCCATTCAGTGCTTTAATCTAAACGTGACCTCTCTCTGTTTTTCTCTTACATAAATCCTGTTCAGGCATGTTCCAAACCACCTGCTTCCCTATCGAGGTCATCCATAATTAATAGAAGACTCTTTTGTAAGCATTTTCTCAGACATATGGCATAACATGGTCATATGCTAGGGTTCCCTGTGGAAGGGTGGTGGGTAATTCACTTGACACAAGGGAGACAAAGGTGAATTTGAAACACCGCACAAGTGCCCAGTTTTATTAATGGTGGGTAGTTCCACTTTTCAGCCCAGGGAGGGCACTGTTGACTGTGGTCTGCCTACCAACGATGGTAGACAGAACCACAGTAATACCAGAGGCAGTACAGATTACAGGTGCACGCCCACTCACAGGTGCGCAACAAAAAAATAAGCAAAAGGCAAAAGGAAAAAGGAAAATAAAACACAGTAATCAAAACGACAAATAAAAGGTGCTGCACTCGGCAGCTCCACCCCGACCGTCGCTACACGCACGGCCCGGGTCTCCGTCCTACCCTCACCGCTCCCTCAGCCTGCTAAAAATACTTATTGGATCTGCCCACGGTTTTCCCCGCTACCACTATTTTCTTTCGTTGTGTTCTTTTCTTTTTCATTTTGGATTTTCCTTCCCGGCCGTGTCTCAATTCTGAACCAGAGTGTCCGCACGTCTCTTAAAAAAGGGCAGACATGAGGGAACAGCAGAATATTATTTTATAGGGCCAGCAATCCTCCCCAAGACCTACCTCTCAGCCACTGAGAGATGGAAAGCCCACACACCCTCTCTCCGTGTCATTGCCATGACCAACAGGTGGATATTGAACGGCTGCTGCCCTCTTCCTGCAGCACTTTGAATACACCAGAAGAGGCAGCACAGTTCTTCCCCTGCTACACATCCTCCCCCTCAGAATGGCACCACCGGATCTTTTGAAAATCCTACACCCCCATGCCTTCCCGAGAGAAAAAGTCTGCGTTTTGATGCAGCTTTCCTGCTCGGTGGACAACACTGAAGGCATAGGGCTGCAGGGCCAAGTACCACCGCGTGATTCTGGCATTGCTATCCTTCATCCGGTGAAGCCATGCTAAGGGGGCATGATCTGCAATAGGGTGAAGTGTCGCCCCAGGAGAAAGTACCAGAGTGACTTGACTGCACATTTTACAGCGAGACACTCCTTCTCGATGGTACTATAGTTTTTCTCGCAGGGAAGGAGCTTCCTGCTGATATGCAGGACCAGGTGCTCGCTTCCCCGGACCTCCTGAGACAACACTGCCCCGAGACCTGTCTCCGACGCATCCGTCTGCAGGGTGAACATCTTACTGAAATCCGGACTGCATAGCACTGTCTTACTACACAGTCTCCACTTCAGAGTGAGAAACGCCCTCTGGCACGGCTCCGTCCACTGAACCGTATATGGGGCAGCCTTCCATGTGAAGTCTGTCAAGGGAGCAGTGAGCGTGGTGAAGCTCGGGATGAACTTCCTATAATAGCCCGCTAGTCCCAAAAAAGAGCGCACCTGGGTTTTGGTCAGTCAGCCAAGGCTTTCACCTTAGGAATCAGCTGTCTGATCTGGCCACCCTCTACTCGATACCCCAAATACTCTGACTCACTCTTCCAAATGGCACATTTCTTTGGGTTAGCAGTGAGCCCAGCCTCCCAAGGATCGCAAGTACCCAAGGATCGCAGTACCGCCGCTACCTTACACAGGTGACACGGCCAATCCTCACTGTGGATAACCACATCATCTATGTAAGCAGCAGCATACTTCTGATGGGGCCACAATATGCAATCCATCATCCGCTGAAAAGTGGCTGGTGCTCCGTGCAACCCAAAGGGCATGGTCCTGAATTGGTATAACCCGAAGGGAGTTGAAAACGCCATCCTCTCTCTGGATTCTCTCTGGGGTATCTGCCAGTACCCCTTCGTTAAATCCAGTGTCGTCATAAAATGAACCGCGCCTAGACACTCCAAACTCATCTACCCGGGGCATGGGATAAGCATCAAACTTCGGTTTTTCATTGACTCGCCTGAAATCAATGCAAAACCGAGTTGATCCATCTGCTTATCTAATAAAACAGCAGGACTGTTCCAGTCACTTTGGGACACTTCTCTTACCCCCAGTCTAAGCATTTCATCAATTTCTGTCTTTATTATCTGTCTTTTACGTTCAGGTATACGGTATGGCCTCTGGCGAACTGGCGCCCCCAGGTCTGTCAATGTGATGATGGGCTACTTGAGTCTGCCCCAGGACAGTAGAAAACACATCAGTAAATTCCATCACCAAAGCTTGAGCCTGACCCTTCTGTGTTTGTGTCAGATTCTCCGCAATCTGTACCAACCATTTTTCTCCCCAACACAGGAAGATCAGGTCCCAGATCTGGGACGTCATCTGCTTGTGCCGCTAACATCGCCTCCGGTTGCAACCAGGGTTTCAAGAGGCTTATATGATAAGTGTGTTTCTCTCTCTGCCGCTCTGGCTGGCAGATCTCATAGTCCACCTTCCCAATCCGCGGTAACCTCAAAGGGTCCTTACCACTGAGCCAGAAGCTTCGACTCAGAACTAGGTAATAATAGAAGTACCCTGGCTGAAATGTGCGCAACCAGGCTCCTCGGTTGTACTGTGTGTCCTGTCTGCGCTGAGCCTGCTGCAAATTGTCAAGCACCCATTTTCCTACAGACTCAAGACGTTTGCACAGGTCCAACACATACCGGACCGTATTGGTCGAATTGTCCTGCTGCTCCTCCCACATCTCTCTGACCAGATCGAGCACACCTCGGGTTCTCCGCCCATACAGCAGCTCCAATGGTGAAAACCCTGTAGAAGCCGGAGGTACCTCTCTGATTGCAAAGAGAAGGTGAGGAATCAGCTGGTCCCAGTAACACACAACACTACTAATAAATCTGCGCAACATGTTCTTAAGGGTCTTATTAAAGCGCTCCGCAAGACCATCGGTCTGAGGATGAAACACCGAGGTCCTAATGGTCTTAATCCCCAAAAGCTTACATGTTCCGCGGATTAGCCTGGACATAAAGTTGGTGCCTTGGTCGGTCAGTATCTCCACGGGGATCCCCACCTGGGAGAAAACCTTCACAAGCTCATTGGTAACAGACTTAGCGGACATAGGTGTGTGTATCCCGCCGCACTCCTTTCCAATGGTCCAACTATGTCCATCCCAATATGTTCAAACGGAGCTTCCACTTGGGGCAAAGGCACCAATGGTGCTCATGGGACGGATATAGGGCTAGCTTTTTGACACTCCCCTCACCGCTCACAAAAACGTCTGATGTCACCATCTAACCCCAGCCAATAGAACCATGTCACGAGCCTCACTTTGGTTTTGTCCCTTCCCAAATGATCAGACAGGTTAATAGGGTGAGCAAGCTGCAGCAAAAACCTCCTTAACCCTTTGCAGTCCATTTATTAATTGTGCGTCAGGCTCGCCAGGTCCAATTTATTTTCACACGCGCAATTAATTTGACACGCTGTTTAAAAGTATTTTTTTCCCCCCACAGTCAAACGGGTTTAAATGGGCCTGCATATCAACAAAGCACTCACTAGGCATCTCCAGCCCCGCCCCACCCTTTCGTTTGCTATCGCTTTCACATACGCTAAGAAATAAATAATAATAATAATAATAATAATAATAATAATAATAATAATAATAGTACATACTGATCAATCATCTCCTGATGACTCGTTTTATCACCAAACTCCTCAATAATGCAATCCAAGTCATTATTTTATTACTATAACATCTCGAAAAAGCTTTGCAAATGTCCGTGATAGTCTCTGTGTGCTGATACAGTAACAACCAGCTTGTTTCCTTATGACCACCCCTATCTGATGCCAGGGGCAAGTATGACTATTCATGAGATACGCTTTTTTTTTTTTTAAAATCGGCTTGTCTCGGCTCCTGTCACTCCCACTCGGCCATTGAATGGTTTTCTCTGCTTTTTCCGTAGAAAAAACGACTAGAAACCCGTTTTTGCGTTTTTTTGATGATGTCGGACAGGGTCGGACAATGGACCTTATAGGAATAATTGCAATGTCGGACCAGGTCCGACAATGGACCGCAAAGGGTTAAAGGGCTGAGGAATGAGCAACTGATGATGCACTTCCCCCGTCTGGGGTCAATTTTCAACACGGTACAGAAGGTCTCGATCAATTTCAAAGTGAGGGTATGTGGCGGCACGTCTGGGCTTGACCACACGACCATTAACCACAGCTGCCTGGTCGAAGAGCCTGCTCAGTACGTCGTCACGCCCTTGCTCGAGCCGTAAATCACGGGAACGAGCTGAAAAATCAGCTCCCATGGCTTCCAACTCGGGAACAGGTCGGTCCTGAGCGGAGGCAGCTGAGCCAGATCCCTGCGCTGGCTCCGCGGCCCCCCCATACTCTTCACCAACCGCCCCCACCTGAAACCTCCCTCCATTGCCAGCCCTCATTCTTAGCGGCCCGGCATTCCTGTTTAGTTTTCCGTGGTCTAAATCTATGGCAAAACCAAGTCGGGCCACGGAAAGGGAAGATATCTCCAATTGCCTCCTCCTTCTTAGCCAATAGGGAAGACGGGGCTACGTCACCTGCTGGCCAATGGTTATATTCACAACACTGATCTTGGGATAAGAGCGTACATCCCCCCCCCCCCATGATACTACATTCACCCAACTTTGTAGTATACTGTAGTCTAAACCAAGCTTCTAAACCAAGCAATGATACTTGCAATCTTAGCAGTGTCTGAGGAAGATCATTTCATTTTTAGGTAAGTGAATAAATATTTTTTTGTACAAACTCCATGTGTAATAGTCATTAATCAGATGATTACTTAACATGAAATAATATACGTTTTTAGCATAAACTACATTTTAATGGTGTTGCTATACACTATTTTATTTATCCCGTGCCAAAAATAAACCACTCATCTCTGCTCTTAACTAATAGCCTGTACTGGTAAATATATTTGTATTTTAAGCAATATAACCGACCATTCTCTAATTGTGTTTACCACCAGCTGAAGAAAGTACTTTATTTATTTTACACAATACAATTTTTCTAACAAACTGCTGCACCATGTTGTTTTGAGCAAATTATACATCTTAGTAATAGAATAATTCATACTGTGGTATATATTGTGCAACTTTAGGGTTCTTTTAAAGTTTTTTAAAGTCTTTAAAAAAAAAAAAAAAAAAAATCATAAAATTGCTATGCCTTTTTTTCAGCTTTTTGGTGTAGTAAAATATGAAATGCTAAAGTTCAAATCATTGTGTGAAAGGAAGTGTTTGACAGCACCTGGATACACAATCATTACACAACAGAAGCACATCAGTTACTTTTTAATGTGGTAGTGGGAACGCAAAGGGTCTTGTGCAGGGCTAGTTGTTTTAAAATATTATATACATACACACACACACACACTACCGGTCAAAAGTTTTAGAACACCTCCATTTTTCCAGCTTTTATTGAAATTTACGCAGTTTAATGTCTCAATGTACTCTGAAATTAAAGCATAGGACAAATAAACAATTGGAGATAAAAAAGAAATCATGGAATCGTTTTGTTTAACAAAATTTAATCTAAATTTGACTCAAAGTAGCCACCTTTTGCAGATATAACAGCCAAACACACTCGTGGCATTTTTTCTACAATGGAAATCAAATATTGTTCGGAAAGTTCTTCCCAACACTGTTGCAGAAGTTCCCACAAATTTGTTGCACTTGTAGGTTGCTTTGCTTTCACCCTTCTGTCCTGTTCATCCCAAACCAGCTCGATGGGGTTTAAGTCTGGAGACTGTGCTGGCCATTCCATGATTTGAAGCCTACCGTCTTGTTCTTTTCTTCTAAGGTAGTTCTGACATAGCCTGGAGGTATGTTTTGGGTCATTATCTTGCTGGATGAACCCCTGACCAACTAGGCGTATACCAGAGGGTATTGCATGGCGCTGCAAAATGCTGTGGTAGCCGTTTTGGTTCAGGGTGCCACTCACTCTGTGCAAGTCGCCGACTCTGGATCCAACAAAAGAGCCCCAGACCATCACGCTTCCTCCTCCATGTTTGACAGTTGGTGTCACACACACCGAGGAACCATCCTTTCGCCTACTCGACGGCATACAAAAACCCTGCGTGATGAACCGAAGATTTCAAATTTTGATTCATCGGTCCATAAGACCTTCTTCCAGTCTTCAGTAGTCCACTGGCAGTGCTTCATGGCCCAGGCAAGCCTCTTTTTCTTATTTTGCCATCTTAGCAATGGCTTTTTTACTGCCACTCGACCTGTCAAACCTGCAGCTCAAAGTCTTCTCTTCACAGTTGAAACTGAGACTTGCTTACTTCGACCAGTGTTAAGCTGTGCTTGAAGCTGTTGTCCTGTGAGCCGCCTATCACGCAAGCTGTTGACTCTCAGAAACTTGTCTTCTGATTCTGTTGTTTCCTCCAGTTTCCAAGTGCCTTTTGATGGTGTAGGAAACTGTACTCACTGACACCTTGCCTTTCTTTGCAATTTCTCTAAAGGAAAGACCTACACTTAAGGGTTATAATGGTCTGTCTGTCTTCCTTTGTTAATTGCCTTTTTCTCGTCATTATGATAGCAATATACTACTTCCTGCAGTACAATACTGTCCAAATAATGCTTAAGAGGGTGTAGTAACACAGTCTGTTCCAACACTGCTTTTATACAGACAGAGGGTTTGTAAGTAATCAACAAAAGTTGTGACACCTGTAGTAATTGTTAGCATCAACTTTCAAGGCTTAATTTACTTCCATTGCTGCAGAACAGCTGTAAGTTGTTAACCCATTACTTGTTCCCTGAAAGGCCTTTTTGTATAACTCTGAAATGTACATTATTTTTCAGTTTTTGGTAACCTAAACTTTTTTTTTAACCTCTGGCAGTTTACCGCTTACCTTTGTACCATTTCAGGTTATTCACTGGACTTGAACTGCTTAAATTTCAATAAAAACTGGAAAAATGGGGGTGTACTAAAACGTTTGACCGGTAGTGTGTGTATATATATATATATATATTTAAAAAGTTCCCCTTCATCAAGGCCCCCTTTGGGCGTTGGGCCCTTCGGGAAATTTCCCCATCCTCCCCGCCCTCTCGATGGGTCTGCGGCTGAGGTCACACTCCATCACGGGGCAATCCCGAGTGAGGTGGCCCACCTCCCTGCATGTCCAACACCGCAGTGGACTGGTTTCTCACCCTGGAGCCTCAGCAAGAGGTGTAAACACAGGAGCCATCAAAGGGGCTCGACGGTAAGGAGGCCGCGCAAGACCCCGGTCAGACACCGCAGCAGCCCGTGGGTGACCCCACTCTGCCCCGGTTCCCGGGCTGGAAGTTTCCACCGCCCCCCCGTCCAAAACCTTGTCCACCCCTTCCCCGTAGTCCCTTTGCCCTATCTGGGGCCAGTGGAGTGGATGATCTCTCAGTGCTTCGCCCAGGCAGCCTAGCTGGCGTCGGTTCTGCTGCCTGGTACTGCTCTGCCAGTGCGACCGCCCGATCCAGAGCGGGAGGTGCATGCCGCTCTACCCACAGTCGTGGTCCCGGAGCTAAACACTCCAGAAACCGTTCTATCACAATCATTTCCACCAGCCTGGCTTTAGTGGTCGCATCCGGATTCAACCACCCCATGGCGTACTCATTCAGGCGGTGGGCGATGGTTCTGGAGTGCTCCTTGGGCGAGAAGCGCTCCTCCCGAAACTTCGGTGATATCCCTCCGTGTGGCCCCACGCGATTCAGGATGGCGGCTTTCAGCGTCCTCGCCGCTGCTTACGCCCCATTAACTGGGGCAAGAGGTAACTAGCCCATTGGCATCCATGTCTGTGTGCACTGGAAGGGTGGTGGGTAATTCACTAACACTGGGGAGACAAAGGTGAACTTGAAACACCGCACAGGTGGCCAGTTTTATTAATATCGGGTAATTCCCCTTTTCAGCCCACAGAGGGTGCTGTTGACCATGGTCTGCCTACCAACGATGGTAGACAGAACCACAGTAATACCAGAGGCGGTACAGATTACAGGTGCACGCCCACTCACAGGTGCTCAACAAAAGAATAAAGCAAAAGGCGAAAGAAAAAAGGAAAATAAAACACAGTAATCAAAACTACAAATAAAAGGTGCTGCACTTGGCAGCTTCACCCTGACTGTTGCTACACGCACTGCCCGGGTCTCCGTACTACTCTCACCGCTCCCTCAGCCTGCTAAAAATACTCATGGGGTCTGCCCACGGTTTTCCCCGCTACCACTATTCTCTTTCGTTGTGTTCTTTTCTTTCTTTTCAGATTTTCCTTCCCGGCCGTGTCACAGGTCCGGACCAGAGCGTCCGCACGTCTTTTCAGAAGGGCAGAGCTGAGGAAACAGCAGAATATTATTTTATAGGGCCAGCAATCCCCAAGACCCGCCTCTCAGCCACTCAGAGAGAAGGAAAGCCCACACACCCTCTCTCCCACCTCTCCGTGTCACTGCCGTGACCAACAGGCAAATATTGAACGGCTGTTGCCCTCTTCCTGCAGCACTGTGAATACACCAGGAGTCAGTACAGCTCTCCACCTTTACAGCTGAAGGAAATCCGGTAACAAAGGTGGGGGAAGTTCTATCAAAAGCCTGGCAGCATATTGGCCTCGGAAGCAAAATAACACCGGGCATGTTTAGAGCTGCCATAGCCGCATATATAAGTTGGCCTCTGAGAATGCAAATATTTACCAATAAATATTTCATGAAGGGAAATGTAATAATGTATCATTTTTTTCTTTTGCCAGAGCTGGGAGACACACAGAAGCTGAACGTTCTCCTGTGGCACGCCACATGGCCCACAGTACAAATATCCAGGGGAAATTTTATATGTTCATGATGAAGTGCTGATGAACCACCAAAACACATATACGCTCATTAACAGAAGCCTAATACAAGAGAAGGAGGTCCCTCAACAATCACCGCCACCCAGTGCATCAGTCAGCCCTGCTCAATCCTCGCCACCCAGTGCATCAGTCAGCCCTGCTCAATCCTCGCCAGCCAGTGCATCAGCCAGCCCTGCTCAATCCTCACCAGCCAGTGCATCAGCCAGCCCTGCTCAATCCTCGCCAGCCAGTGCATCAGTCAACCCTGCTCAATCCTCATCAGCCAGTACATCAGTCAGCCCTGCTCAATCCTCGCCAACCAGTGCATCAGTCAGCCCTGCTCAATCCTCGCCAGCCAGTGCATCAGTCAGCCCTGCTCAATCCCCGTCAGCCAGTGCATCAGTCAGCCCTGCTCAATCCCCGTCAGCCAGTGCATCAGTCAGCCCTGCTCAATCCTCGCCAGCCAGTGCATCAGTCAGCCCTGCTCAATCCTCGCCAGCCAGTGCATCAGTCAGCCCTGCTCAATCCTTGCCAGCCAGTGCATCAGTCAACCCTGCTCAATCCTCGTCAGCCAGTGCATCAGTCAGCCCTGCTCAGTCCCTGCCAGCCAGTGCATCAGTCAGCCCTGCTCAATCCCTGTCAGCCAGTGCGTTAGGTGTCGGATAAAAGAGTAGTGAAAACCAAAACACACCACTGACTATACAGCAGGCAGAAATGGTGTTGGAACTTAGTCTCTGTTTTAAAAGTGTTCCTAGTGTAACTGATCCTAGTGTTTCTGGAATCATTCCTGCAAAGACTGATTTATAACAATAAAAAAGATTGAAACATGGAATTTAGCAGGTGAAAAAATGAATTGTATCCTTTCTGGTTGTATTTGTGGCTGTGAAGGTGGTAGAAGGCTGAAATGGTGTATTTCTTTAGCTAAGACTCTTGTGCATGCAAAGAATGCCCTCCCAAGTGGTGGGGAAGACATGGGGTAGGACAGGAGACCCCCTCTGATCACGATTCCCTAATGCAAATCCCATTAAAAAAGTCACATTTTATGAACATAAATGTTTCAGCGTAAAGTTTGCCTTTTGGTGATGGGGTGTCCTACGAACCTGTGGCCAGTGTCACTCAAAGCTAAGACTCTTCTGCACACAAAGAGTGCCTGGCCGGGTTCGGTGGTCCAGGATCTGTGGACTTATGGGGTACTAAAGAAGCCCCCGCCCCCCTCCCTATGTCAAATCCCATCCTGACCCAACAGATCACATTTTCTTCAGCTAAGACTCTTGTGCATCTATAGAGACTGGTGCCAAGTTCTTTGGTCCAGTGTTTGTGAAGATATGGGTAAGATAGGAGACCCCCCCAACCGTGATTTCCTATGGGAAAATACATACAAAAAAAGTCCATTTTAGATAGACCTGAAATGTGCATATTTTGTAGTGTATTATACAACACAAGCACCGATTAAGTCCATTGGAAGTGTTTTGTATTCACAGTATCAGCCCAGGTGTATCGGAGCATAGTTTTGCTTAGAACTGTTTGCGTGCGCGAGCGGAGGCAACAAAAACCACCCTATACCCTACGCTTTAAAAAATCACTTTGGTGCAAATTTGAGGAACACAACCACTTAGCTATTTGAAAATTAGTACAAAGTACCTGTAGGAAGTACAGATAATGAATCTACAAGTGTCTAGCCCTTTTCGTGGGCCTTTTCATTCCGATGCTGCACCTGTCCTTAGATGCCACATTTCACTATACTGCAATATATTTTCAAAATCCTCTTTAAGTGTTCTCAGCCGTGCAAACCACGTAGAAGCCCCATTTAAAGGGCTGTAGTATCAGACAATTAGTCTAACAGTTTGCAGTGTTTGTGGGATGATTTATAAGAAGAAAAAAAAGGGATTGACAGCAAATGCAAAATGCCTTTATTTAAAAAAGCAATTGTTTTTTGTGGATTTAAAGTTGCGGTTTGGTGTAAAATTCTTAATTTCCACCTGTGACAGGATGGCTTGCAGTGGTGACGTCACGGACCAGGAAGTAACAGAACCAAAACAGTGGATGGGGTTCAGCTGCTTTTATTAAATGAATAAACAAAAACAAAAGATTTAAACAAATAACAAAACACAAAACAAAACGGTGCGTTGGCCAAACAAATAGAAACAAATAAGCGTGCTGGTTTTAACCCAGCACGATACTTAACAGTTGTTTTATTTTGTTTTCCTCGCTCTTTCCGCTCCCCGTACTCTCCTCTGTACACTCCTTCCCCGCAGCACGGACTCTGGCTGAGGGGTTAACTAACTGTTAATTATCTTATTACCCCTCGGCCACAGTCTGCACGAGTTTAGTAAGGATGCGGGACTGTCAGCTAGTTAAATAATCAGTAGCTGATCAGCCACGCATCCTCACGAGGTTTTTAAAATATAAACAAATAACAAAATCGTCTTTCGCCGTAATAAACAAATCATAATAAATAAATAAAAGAAAGGGGCGGGACACTCCGCCACACCACCATATAAATTCCAAATGCCTGGTGCTATCATTTCAGCTAGGGCATGGTTACATAGATAAGAGTCTAATTCCACACCTCCACTAAACAGCAAGTGTTTTTACGTTTTTGGTGAAAACACCTATACATTTCAATGGGAATCATTAAAATTAATATTTCAGTAACCCCTGGTGCTACCACCTTATCCAAGGTATTGTTGGATAGGTAAGATTGCAAGCTACAAAACACCGTTCCAGAGTTTGTATTCGACTGCTATACTAAATAGCGACCTTAATTGTGTTTTATGTACACTTGGCAAAAAACGCCCCATTCGTTTCAACGGGAGCCGTTTTAAAATTTTTAGTTTTAATTTGGTCTGAATGTTCAGTACGTATGTTGGCCTGTAAATTGGAACCTCTAACCATTTTGACCTACTAAATTCCAAGCTTTAAAACACAAATGTTTTGTTTTCTCTGCAACCATAGCATATAAAAGCATGATTTAAACAGGTTTAAAATCAAAATAAGTCTTCAACTTGGTGCAGAGTAGAGAAAGCAACACAAATATATATTTTTTAATAAACATAATTTTTATGATTGGCGTCAAAAAAAAAAAATAAGAGAAACATTTTTGTACCCAAAAATCTCTTTGGAATATAGCAGGTTACAACCTGCTGATTTCCAAAAAAAAAAAAAAAAAAAGTCTGTGGGAAAAACATTTTTAAAAGACGGTGCTAAATTCCAAATCTCACCTGCTAAATTCCAAAAAAATTAGGAGCCCTGTGATAGAGAGAGAAAGGGTCAATGCTGTAAATCTCCCTCCCAACCAGAAAGGGCGCTGTGTAAGGGGGAAGGTATGCTGCTTCCTAGATGTGCCACTTTGATGGTAGGTGGAAACCGGAAGGTAACCATATTAGGAGGGGTGCGTAGTTGCAAGTACTCAGGATGACTCCATTGCAGTCAGCTACAGGGCAGCCCTCTATTGGAGAAACCATGGCGACGCATTGATTGCAGTGAGGAGTTTTCTGGTTACAAAGGGAAAGCAGCTACGTCAGTACCTCCCCTTGTTCTGAAAAAGTAAGCGACCGGCCGGAGCTGATGTTTGTTTTCTGTCTGTTACGTGTTTGTTTTTGTGTTTTGATAGAGGAGCAGGAGGACGGAAGGCTGTAGCCGCTAAGCCAGCATTAACCCCAGAGCACACCCTCACCGCACAGCACAGCACAGCACAGCGCACGCACCACGATCCCTGAAGGAGAAGAGCACAGTTTCATGCACGGAGGATTGTGGTTTAAGAAGTGTCTTTTGTTTACCTTTTTTGAGTCGGGACTCGTTGCTGTTTTACCCCAATACGATCGCTGGTAGCGGGGTATATTATTATTTTTCATTTGGATTATTTTGTGATATTTCTGTTCACCATTAAAAGGATCATTCTTTGGGAGACAGTCTGGATATTCCATCTTTTGCACTGCACCATTCATCTTGTCACAGGCCCTAACCCTAAACTTAAGAAAAAGCCTGATCTCGTCTGATCTCAGAAGCTAAGAAAGGTTGGGCTTGGTTAGTACTTGGATGAGAGACTGCCTGGGAAAGCAAGTGCTGTAGGCATTACAGTTTTGAAATTACATTTTACCATTTAAATGTTCCAGTTTTACACAATCTTAATAAATGTAATAAAAGATTTAACAATACTGGCAGATTTGGGTAAATTCCAAAAAAAGGTTCCCAAAAAAGTCCAAATCCAAAGTAATGTCCAAGTTAAGAGCCCACAAAAAAACAGGATGCAGCTCAATTTAAAAGTCATTAGTCCAAGCAACAAATGAATAGAAAAAAACTGGCCTGATCTCACCCATTCAGGAACTTCAGAGGTAATCCAAAGCGGATATTGGATAGTGTTGCAATCTGTGACAAACCCAAAAAAAATCCAATACAACGAAAAAACAAAATACACAAATAACTTAGAAAAAAGAAACAAAGAAAAGAGACCAGCCAAAAATGAAACAAAAAAAGTATCAAAATAAAATGCTAGGTAATATAAATGACTTAATTAGTAAGCCTACAAAAACTACTCCAAAGATTAGTGCTAGTGAAAAACAGTTTAGAACTAAACTAATTTGAGTAAAGTTCCTAATAGTAACCTGGAAAAACCAGGATAAAACTCATACTTTAGTGAGGCATAAACCATCCCCCTCTCCCTCACATGCTGTCTGCTAACTTGGGTTTTCCCCTTAACAAACCCAGGGGCAGCTAATTAAAACACCTGCTGCCAATCAGACCCAGGTTAACAAAGAAAAAAATAAATCAACTCCCTAACTGATTCTGAACACTAGGGAGATAAAGTACTTTAATTCAACTGAATAGTTTCTTTTAAGAAAATTAATCAAAATACTAACATTTTGATTTATGTAACAATGTTACATAGCCCCCCCCCCCCCAGGTTTAGCTGGGTGGAACGTGAACAAAATTATTTCAACATGCACGGTCTTGGCTTGGTTTGGAGAGGTTTCCATTGTAGCTTTGTAATTGACAGGTCCAAGGCGTTTCAGTACCTTACCTGGACCTATCCACTTAGGTGCCAATTTAGCTGTAAACCCTTATGAGGCATCTGACACTGGGTGTGACCTTAACCATACCTTAGTTCCAATCTCAAAACTAACGATACGTCGGCGTGAGTTATGATACTTAGCCTGTCTATTTTGGGCATTAGCTGCATTTCTTTTAACTTCAGCAATTAATGTAGCATGTTGCTCTAAAACAGCATAAGCTTTCTCACTTGGGTTAGGTGATTTGGAGATTAACCGTTCCAGTGGTCCTTTTAAAGTATGTCCTAGGTCAAGCTCAACAGGAAAATGCCCTGTACTTTCCTGTTAGGCTGAATTGATAGCGAACCGAAATTCAGACAGCCAGGTATCCCACTGATCATGATGCTGTCCTACAAATGAAGCGATCATCGTTTAACCCTTTGCAGTCCATTTATTAAGTGCGTCTCAGGCGCGTCAGGTCCAATTTATTTTCACACGCGCAGTTAATTTTGAGACGCGCTGTTTAAAAGTATTTTTTTTCTACAGTCAAATGGGTTTAAAAGGCCCTGCATATCAACAAAGCACTCACTAGGCATCTCCAGCCCCGCCCCACCCTTTCGTTCACTATAGCTTTCACATATGCTAAGAAATAAATAAATAAAAATAGTCGTACATACCGATCAATCATCTCCTGATCACTCGTTTTATCACCAAACGCCTCAATAATGCGATCCAAGTCATTATTTTATTACTATAACATCTGAAAAAAGCTCTGCAAATGTCTGTGATATTCTCCGAGCGCTGATGCAATTGCAGCCAGCTTGTTTCCTTGTGGCCGCCGTTATCTGATGCCAGGGGCAAGTATGACTATTCATGAGATACGGCCTTTTTTTTTTTTTTGGCTTGTCTCGGCTCCTGTCACTCCCACTTGGCCATTGAATGGTTCTCTGCTTTTTCCGGAGAAAAAACGACTAGAAAACATGTTTTTTGCATTTTTTTGATGATGTCGGACAGGGTCCGACATTGGACCGGATAGGAATAATTGCAATGGACCGCAAAGGGTTAAAGTATGATTAATACATTCAGTAAGATTAGTCTGTGGATAAGCAGTTGTCAATTTTTTACGACTCCCCACTGACTACATACTTGGCTTTAAAAGTGCAGATGTCAACTGTGGCCCTCTATCATATACTAGATATTTTGGAGTTCCCCACCCGGTGAACATATCATGAACCAGAACCAAAGTGATCTTAGAAGCCTTTGCATCTCTAAGTGGAAACAACTCATTTGGTAAAATAATCAACTATCACCAAAATATTGTGGTGGTGTTGCTTGCTGCGAGGTAAAGGACCCATCAAGTCAATTTCTCACATCTCTCCTGGTTTGTTAAGAACAGTAGACTGTAAGAAACCAGCAGTTTTTTGTAATCAGGCTTGTACTGTTGACATGTAAGACAGTTCTTCAGGTACTCCCATACATCCTTGCGTACCTGAGGCCAGTAAGCCACATCAAGTATCTTCATAAACGTCTTCAACCGACCCAAATGACCCCTCAGAGGGCTGTCATTGTAGTACTGTAAGAAAAGTGGTCACATTGAAATAGGTACAAAAAGCTGGTATTTGGTTCCAAATGCATCGATACAAAATACCTTGCTCAATAATATAAAATATTCTTCCCCATCATACTTCAGATTTTGCAATCTCTACATAATGTTGGGTGTCTGGGTCAAGTGCTTGTTCCTTTTCAATTTCAATCCAATCCACTGGTAAGGGAAGATTATTTTCAGACTTCTGAAATACACATGCAGTTGTCACTCCAGGCGGAGCTCGGGATAGTGCATCAGGAACTGCATTCAGTTTTCCTTTTCGATAAATCACCTTGAAGGTAAAATCTTGCAATCGAAAAGCCCAGCGTATTAAGAAGGAATTGGGTTTGGGGTTATTATAAACCCACACTAAAGCAGAATGGTCAGTAACAACTTCAAAGATTTTTCCTTCCAGGTATGGTCGCCACTTCTCTACCGCCCAGACAACGGCCAGACACTCCTTTTCTGAGGCTGAATAGTTCTGTTCAGCTGTGTTCAACAGTCGTGAGGCATAAGCAATGACCTTTCAGAGGCATCTTGCTGTTGGGTCAGGATAGCTCCAAGGCCAACATTACTAGCATCCGTATATACTCGAAATGGCAGTGTGAAGTCTGGATGGGATAATATTGGTGCAGATGAGAATGCGAGTTTAAGATCTTCAAAAGCAGTTTGGCAATCTGGACGCCACTCCCATGGAAAATGCTTACGCTTTAGTAGATTCAAGGGTGCTGAAATATCTGCAAAGTTAATAAACTTATGGTACCAGGCTGCCATGCCCAAGAAACCAAAACGGCATAAGGCAGAATTGGTAGAGCCCCGAATCAGTGATAAAAGTAGTATTTTGGGCATGAGCAGGATTCATGGCCATCTGCAAATATCCACTTTGCAAGTCCAGTGTGCTGTATATTATAGCATTGTTCAAGGACTCCAGAATTTCATGAATATAAGGCATGGGGTATGTGTCCAGGTGAGTCTTTCCATTCAAACCCCAATAATCCACACAAAAGCGCATGATTCCATTTTTATTTTTTACTAAAAGCACAGGGGCAGCCCAAGGTCATTGAGATGGTTGTATGATCTTTTTTTAGCATTTCTGCCACATGCTCGTCTATAATACGTTGCTTTGCTGGAGATTCCCTGTTGGCTCTTCGATGAACAGGCACCTCATCAATGTCAACGATGTTATGCTGGGCTACATGGGTTTTTCTTGCTAGGGATGTACAGACTTCCAGCCAGGCCTTCAATAACTCCAGCAACCTGAATTTCACTTATATTGTAGCTTGAGCATCTTCTACCAGTAGTTGTATCTGACCAGCAGGTTCAGGATCTGGACTTGCTAGCCCTTGCCAACAGTTTTTAGTCCGGTCAAGAAAAAACACCTAGACTCATTGAGGCATCAGTGGTTAGTGTTGAGTTAGCCCCCGCCTCTGGGGCTCTTTCACACTCAAGGATCCCTTGAAGAAATGGATATTGTTTCATTCCTGTACTTCTCACCCTGTAACAGTACCTTAAAGTCCAGTCCTAATAATACTGGAAAAGCAAGATGCTCATCCTTCAACACATAAGTAACCAGAGTCCATATTGTATCGTGAAAAATAAACATGAGCTGAATGCGTCCAATGGCACCATTGGATTTTCCATCTGCCATATTTTGGTCATCACAAAGGTCTTAACCCTTTGCGGTCCTATGTCGGACCTGGTCTGACATTGCAATTATTCCTATCCGGTCCAATGTTGGACCCTGCAAAGGGTTAATACATCTTTATCCTTAACTTTTTTCCCCATAGACGTTCACTTATGAGGGTATAGGTACACCCGGAATCTAACATCGCATAGCAGGACCTTGTCCGAACAGTCACAGAAACAATTAGCTGAATCAGAGGTTTGAACGGGCGAGGTTGAAACTTCCCCTGAAGTATGACACTAAAGTTACCGGATTTCTTTAGACCTTTAGCCTCTGTTGTCACAGGTTTAAATCTTGCTGATGGATTGGCAGAAGCATGACTTGAATCTATTTTGGGAGGCTGTGACTAAAAATACGTCCCATCAGGACGTCCGTTTATCATCCACAGACGGACGGTTTGGTGGAACGTTTTAAAAGTCGGACCTTGAAGTCGATGCTGAGACAATTTGTAACGCAAGAGCAAAAACATTGGGCATTGCTCCTTCCCTACGTACTTTTTGCAGTGAGAGAGGTGCCGCAGAGTTCGACAGGGTTCTCCCCCTTTGAGCTCTTGTACGGGCGACAGCCTCGCGGCATCCTCGATCTGTTGAGGGGTGGGAAGAGCACAAAGGCTCATCCAAAAATGTAGTGAAGCATGTGCTCCTACTAAGAGATCGCCTAGATTTGGTCAGTCGTTCGGCCCAGGACAACCTCAGATCCGACAACAGCAGCATTACAACAAAAATGCACTAATTCAAACCTTTCGACCAGGAGACAAGGTAATGCTGCTGCTTCAGAATCCAAGAAGTGCTAAATGGCAGGGGCCATATGAAGTGATTCGGGCTATAGGAAAGGTGAATTATTAAATTAGACAGCCCGATCGCCGTAATGAACGTGAAATTTATCATGTCAATTTATTAAAGCCCTGGCAGGCAAGGGAGGTCTTGTTTTTAAGTGCCGAAAGTCGACGAAGTGGCGTTTGCAAAGATGTATGGGACATGCTCGAGCTTGGGGTGATTGAACCTTCCAGGAGCGAGTGGTGCAGTCCTATTGTCATAATGGCTAAGAAAGATGGCACCAACCGCTTCTGCGTGGATTTCAGGAAGGTAAACGCTATTGCCAAGTTCGATGCCTCGGGTCGACAAACTTTTAAACAGACTGGGTAAGGCGAAGTTTATCTCCACTTTGGATCTGACGAAGAGATACTGGGAGATCCCTTTAACCCTTTGCAGTCCATTTATTAAGTGCGTTGTCAGGCACGTCAGGTCAAATTTATTTTCACACGCGCAGTTAATTTTAGACGCGCTGTTTAAAAGTATTTTTTTCCCCCCCCACAGTCAAACAGGTTTAAAAGGCCCTGCATATCAACAAAGCACTCACTAGGCATCTCCAGCCCCACCCCACCCTTTCGTTCTCTATAGCTTTCACATATGCTAAGAAATAAATAATAATAATAACAACAACAATAAGTAGTACATACCGATCAATCATCTCCTGATCACACGTTTTATTACCAAACTCCTCAATAATGCGATCCAAGTCATTATTTTATTACTAGAACATCTGAAAAAAGCTCTGCAAATGTCCGTGATATTCTCTGTGCGCTGATGCAGTATCAGCCAGCTTGTTTCCTTATGACCACCTCTATGTGATGCCAGGGGCAAGTATGACTATTCATGAGATACGGCCTTTTTTCGGCTTGTCTCGGCTCCTGTCACTCCCACTCGGCCATTGAATGGTTGTCTCAGCTTTTTCAGGAGAAAAAACGACTAGAAACCCGTTTTTTGCGTTTTTTTGATGATGTCGGACAGGGTCCGTCATTGGACCGGATAGGAATAATTGCAATGTCGGACCAGGTCCGATATAGGACCGCAAAGGGTTAACCCGCAGTTCTAGAGAGAAAACCGCATTTTCAACACCAGAGGGGCTGTTTCACTTTAAAACCATGCCGTTTGGGCTACATGGTGCGCCTGCTGCCTTTCGGAGACTGATGGACCAGGTTTTACGCCCACATCATGAATATGCAGCAGTGTATATTGATGTCATGGTCATTTACAGCTCCACCTGGCGAGAGCATTTGGCTAGGATAGACAGCTGACAGCTAACTTTAGAAAATGTGCGTTTGCCAAGAGAGAGACTCAATAGTCCTGTAGTCACTAAAATCCAATTGATGCAGCTTTCCCCAAAACCAAGACTCAGGTGAGGTCACTACTGGGATTAGCCGGTTATTACCATCACTTTATCCCTCGAGTATGCCACAGTGGTTAACCCTTTAGTTGACCTCACCAAAAAGAGTGTTCCAAATTTAATTAAGTGGTCAGCTGAGTGTCAGGGGGGCGTTTGATGCTATTAAGCGTAGACTTTGCCAGGCCCCCACTCTTATCACACCAGATTTCACCAAAAGATTAATCCTCCACACCGATGCCTCGGATGTGGGTTTGGGTGCGGTCTTGTCTCAAAAGGTAGATGGAGTAGAACACCCGATACTGTACATGTACATCAGTAAAAAAAAAAAATGCTATCTCGGGAACGCAACTACTCCGTAGTCGAAAAGGAGTGGCCATTAAATGGGCTACTCACTCTTTACGATACTACCTGCTGGGACACTCATTTGATCGTGTCACAGACCACGCCCCACTCAAGTGGTTAAGCACAATGAAGGACAGCAATGCCCGGATAACTTGGTGGTATCTGGCATTGCAGCCCTTCAAAAGACCATCAAAATGCGGATTTATTTTTCCCGGGAGGGGGGAGTAATGGGAAAAGGTAGATTCAGCCGAGTGTTCCTTCGGCTCCACTCTGAGGGTACTAAGTAGCGAAAGGGAAAGGCTTTGGTCAGGTTGTCCTGACAGTTCATTCCCTGGGTCGGGAAGTCAGTCAGCCTGGAAAAAGACGAGACTCCAGTGTGGGAATGTATTGACCTGGAAGGTAAACGAGGTAGCAGCTTCAGGCAATAGAAATCAGCTGCAATTGTTTACCAAGGGGTCATGCATAATCGCATAAAAGGGGCTGGAGAATTGTAAATCTTTTCCTTCGCTTTTGGTTTCAAAATTAACCCGGAAGGACCCGTGCACTGTGTATTAAGAGTATCATGAGTGTTTGTTTTGTTTGTCTTGTCTATAATTGTTACTTGTGTGTTTATAGATGGCTAACACGTTCCAGAGCTGTCGCTAAGAGCCAGCATTGAACCCGGAACAGCACTGCATTATTTGTCACTCTTTAAAATGTATCACCCACCACGAGCACTACAGCACGCACCCAGGACTGGTGACCGTGGTTGTATATTGTGGGAGAGATACTGTGTTTATTGTTTAGGGCTGCAATCCCTGTTACTGTTCTCCGTGTTTTACGCATCGCTGTGTATAACCAGAGTTTATTTGGTCACCAGACCTGGATTATAACTAAAATAAAAACAGATATTTTTCCATACCAGATTACAAATCTCTGTCTGTTTATTCCTGCACTGCATCACCTCTGCACCTGTACATAATCAGCAACCACTTTGCCACAGAGGCTAATTGGCCTTTGCAAAATATTCCCTCTGTCCTGCCCAGTCCTTCTCAATCAAAGAGCCAATCCGCACTAGCTTTTCCACAGTTTGCACACTGCCTCGGACATTCACTGCTAGCTTGGGATTACAATTATGTAAAATCATATGTACTAACTCTTTGTCACCAAGACCCGGCTTCCAACACATTCACAGCGCTCGGTAATGAAATGCAAAATCCTGTATACTCTCCTTGGATCCTTGTACGCTATCCCTCAAACGTCTCTCTCCTTCCGTTTCATAGTCTTCGGATAGGAAAGCACTCAGAAAGACCTTCTTGAACTCAGCCCAAGATGGACATTTGCTTGCACCGCAACCCACCAGTCCTTAGTAGTCTCCCATCCAAATACTAACCAAGATCAACCACGCTTAGCTTCTGAGATCAGGCTTATTGAAAGTGGTGTGGCCGCAGGCGATTGCTTTTCTGCTTTTACAACCTTTATGTTAGGGGATTCCTCAGAGCTTTGATTTTTTTTTGTGTCCGTTTCACACATTTAAATGGTAAAATATCATTTCTAAATTGTAATGCCTGCAGCACTTGATATTCCCAGGTGGTCTCCCATCCAAATACTAACCAAGCCCAACCTTGCTTAGCTTCTGAAATCAGAATCAAGTTTATTTTTTATTTTTTTAAATTTTTATTAAATCACAAAAACAATTTTCATAATAGACGTAAAATATTTACAACTTGAAAACAAGGCTAATGTGTTTTCCTAAGAAAAATATTGTTGAACAGAATTATTTCTTCAAAGTCCTCCATTTGTTTATGTTCTTCGCAGTAATTAAATATATATGAAATATTTCTCTTCACATAAAAATACAATTTTACAATATCTACTTTCATATTATGAAATTCTGCCATGTTTCTTCTCTTTAAAATTGTGTACCTTGCGTAACTCAAAAATAAGTTCACCGCTAGAGTGTTAACATTATCTATTTTATCAGTCAATCCAAACAAAAACATTTCCTCCCATGACAATGTATTGAGTACATTTTGCTCTGCAAATTTAAAGAACACCTCTATTAAACCCCTCAAGTATTCCCTCAACCCCTGCAGTTCAGTGCATTTCACAAATAGATGCAGTACTTCTTCATCTCTACTTTGACACACTGAACACAGGGCATTGTCACTTTTGTACATTTCAAAAATGAGCCACTTTGTAAAGATGCAGTTATGCCTCAGTTTTAAATAATTTTCTTCCCATTCTGCAGAATTATAAGACTGTCGTACATTATTCCAAATTGTACAGATTTTCAAGTTTGGAAATATTTTTTGCCAGAATTGCTCTGACGTTGGCGTTTTAAAAAAGCACACTCATTAACAATAAATAGAACAATTTGGTTGTACATTTAATAATGTTACAGTATTTATTTTTCCTTTTCAGAAGAAACACAGGCAAAGAAACTCCAGGAGACAGTTTGCTGTTATGTTCTTGATTAATAACCCTCACCCAACTCTCAGGGGCGGCACTTTCTGTTCCTATCCAGTTTTAAATAAACTTTAGCATAACAGAGGCAGAAGTGTTAAAAGGGACTAGGAATTCTTAAAATAAACAAATCCCCTGGGCCGGATGAGATCCTCCCAATAGTACTCAAAGAAATTAAAGAAGTTATTTACAAACCGCTAACCAAGATCATGCAACAGTCTCTTGACACAGGGGTTGCAAAGACACTGGAAAATTGCAAACGTTATACCGATCCACAAAAAGGAGACAAAACCGTGTAACGGCTCGCCCTTAGCACAAAGCTAATCCCTACGGAGGGATTATCTCCCTGTATCAAATATACCCAAATTATTAACAAAGGGGAAAGGCGAAGCGACAGTGCATCAAGGACGCGAGATCCCAATAAATACACTATAGAAACAAGGGATAACCTCAAACATTTATTGGCTAAAATAATGGATACTGTTAAACAAAACAAATAGAAGATAAATTCCGAGCAGAAAAAAAACAAAACGTAAACAAGCCAGCAAAACATCCACTGCGAGAACAAAGTAACAAAATAAAACAAAAACAGAACAATCCCGCAACAAAAATAACAAAAACACGATCTCACCAAACTCCTGGGTACCCGCTTGCTTGAAGGTCCTCTCAGAACGCGATGACAAGTAATCCACAAAAAAATGAACATGCACTTGAAAAAACAAAATCATCAGCAACGTGGCGCATACAAGCCGGCTCCAGGCTTTAGCGATCGTAGGCAGCAGAGGCGAACGACCCAGGCTAAACAGCGTGAAAATGGCCCAAAGCACTTGCTAAAAAAAAAAACTTCCAACAGGAACGACAGTCGAAGTATACAGAATCGCTCTACCGTGGCAGTCCTCCCAGGGCAAAAGAACGCCGCGGTCTTTTCAAAACCCGGAATAGAGTCAGTAAACAGGCACTAAAGAGGCGACAGGAACTCACAAGGCAAGTAGGTAGCTCCCCCCCTATGGCATAGCAAAGGTACTATTTATACTCGCCTAAAACAATCTTTCCATTAACAGCGCTGCCGCTTCCAGCGAATAAGAACCTCGAAATGTATTTGGAACCTGGCCAGGCTTCCGTGCTGCCTAATTAAGGCGCAACACATGGTACGCTTATTGCACCATGTAGAACCAAACATTTTAATTTAGGTGGCAGTGCGACAACCGAACCAGGTAACTACAGACCAATAAGCCTGACTTCTATTATATGTAAACTTATGGAAACTATAATAAGATCTAAAATGGAAAATTACCTATTTGGTAACAATATCATGGGAGACAGTCAGCATGGTTTTAGGAAAGGGAGATCGCGTCTAACTAGTCCCGCATAAAAGATTAATTCTCAAACTGAACGCAGTAGGGATTCAAGGAAATGCATGCACATGGATTAGGGAGTGGTTAACATGTAGAAAACAGAAAGTACTGATTAGAGGAGAAACCTCAAAATGGAGCGAGGTAACCAGTGGTGTACCACAGGGATCAGTATTAGGTCCTCTCCTATTCCTAATCTACATTAATGATTTAGATTCTGTTATAGCAAGCAAACTTGTTAAGTTTGCAGACGACACAAAAATAGGAGGAGTGGCAAACACTGTTGCAGCAGCAAAGGTCATTCAAAATGATCTAGACAGCAGTCAGAACTGGGCAGACACCTGGCAAATGACATTTAATAGAGAAAAGTGTAAAGTATTGCATGCAGGTAATAAAAATGTGCATTATAAATATCATATGGGAGACACTGAAATTGAAGTTGGGAACTATGAAAAAGACCTAGGAGTTTTTGTTGACTCAGAAATGTCTTCATCTAGACAATGTGGGGAAGCTATAAAAAAGGCCAACAAGTTGCTCGGATATATTGTGAGAAGTGTTGAATTTAAATCAAGGGAAGTAATGTTAAAACTTTACAATGCATTAGTAAAACCTCATCTAGAATATTGTGTTCAGTTCTGGTCACCTCGTTACAAAAGGGATATTGCTGCTCTAGAAAGAGTGCAAAGAAGAGCAACCAGAATTATCCCGGGTTTAAAAGGCATGTCGTATGCAGACAGGCTAAAAGAAACTAATCTATTCAGTCTTGAACAAAGAAGACTATGTGGCAGATGGGCTGAATGGCCTCCTCTCGTTTGTAAACTTTATTATCTTCTTTGTATTTTACTGTACTCCTTTATTATTATACTGATGGGAATATCTTTGTTCTTTTCTTTTACCAAGTCAGCTATTGCCAAATTGGGTAAAATGCCTTCTTTAAAAATGTACATAATGTCTTTAATTTTACTAACATTGGCTTCTATAAAACTCTTTTCATAGTGTCATACCTTGCCCTTTTAACAGTGGGTTCAAAAAAAGAGGCTGCTCCATATTAAACAGTGTGGCACCTGAGGATTGGAGGAGCGGATATGCCCATTAACCTAGGGGTCATGAGCAAGGATATAAATAGGGGTCATAGTTGACGTGATCTGTTCCTTGGTAAATGGTTAACGTTGTAAACCTACAAGGAGTCTGTGTGCTGTGTCGTGAACCGTGAGTTTTGTCTTGTGTTTGTTATTGTTTTGTTAACTGTCATGTTCATTTTCTTAGCTACCTGGGAAGATTGTTTATAAATTCACCTCTTTCAGCGATCATGCTGCTTTCTCTTTTCAAGTCCTGTTTAATAAGTTGCAGGAAGGACCAGGGCTGTGGTGTTTTAATAATCAATTTTTGAAAGAAGATTTGTTTTCTAAGGGAATTGAAATATTGATTTGGGATAGTATGAAGTGTCCATTGTTTCAAAATGAAAAACGAATATGGTGGGATAATTTAAAATACAATATAAAGAAATACTGCATTCAATATGGGATAAATATAAATAAAATTAAAATTAAGAGTGAGCAGGAGGTTCAGGTAGAACTTAAATGTGAATATGAGAAGGCAGCAGAGCTGAGGGAGATGAATTATAACAGAATCGAGGAATTGCAAGACAAAATTAAAGAAATTGAAAACGAGCGCTGTGAGGGGGTGTGAGAGGGGAAGTATTTGGACTGACCATCAGGTGTATGCGGGAGCCTGTAGGGGGTTCATATTCTCTGTGTATTCCCTGTGTATTCTGTGTCAGGCAATGTTTTGTTGACGGGACTCAGCTGTGAGGAAATCGGTTGACGTTCTGTCATTGGCTGGGGGGTGGGACTACACGGGGTGAATAAATTAATAAAAAGGCGCTGTTTTGTATCCTCTCTGGCTCATACAGGAAACATAGTGGAGAGTGACTTCAAGGCCGAATCCTGAACAGTCAGAGGCTCTGGAGCAGCGACTCGGAGAGACGGAGTGGCAATTCAGCGCAAGGCTTACAGACCCGGGGTGCAAGCAAGCCACACGGGTTTATTTACTGGGAGACTGTTTTTAGTGAGTGAGTTTAGCGGGACTGAGCCGTCCCACAGTGTATGAGAGGGTGCAGAACAGTGCCTGTTCCTCAGGGCTCCCACCACTAGAGGGAGCAACGAGCCGCGGTAAAAACCTGCACACTTTATTTTGTAGTTTTTCCTTACAGTATTTTGTTTTCCATTTTCCTTTCTCCTTTTCACTTATTGTTCCTTTGGATTACACACCTGTGTGTGTTGTATGAAGACGGGGCACAATACCATTGTTGGTAGAGTGCCCCGAACTATAACAAAAATATACCTTTCCACCATTTCAATTTCATCCGTCGTGCTCCCCACTGGGTTCTCCCATTTTATATGGGGGAAGTTGAAATCCCCCATTAGTATGGCTTCTCCTTTTCTACAAGCATTTCTAATGTCATTGTATAACAGATTATTTTGCTCAGTGTCTGAATTTGGCTGTCTATAGCATGCTCCTATTATTAAGCCCTTTGAATTTTTGTCCATTATTCTGACCCATATTGATTCTGCATTGTTTTCTTTGTCCTGATTTAACACCTGGGCTTCAAGACTATTTCTTACGTATAGCGATACCCCTCCGCCTCTTCTGTCTTTCCTATACAGTGTGTACCCACTAATATTATATTCGTCTCCATCACTCAGATAGCCAAGTTTCTGTAACACCTAGCACATCGTAGTTACTTGTTAGTGCAGTAGCTTCAAGTTCTAACATTTTGTTTTGGAGACTTCTAGCATAAAGATAAATACATTTAATAGTTGTCTTACCTGAGTTGTTGCCCTTGTTTTCATGTGGTCTCCCTTCTGTTTTTTTGTTTTCTCCCCCGTCCTTTCTAGTTTAAATGCTTCTGGACCTCCTCAAGGATCCTTTCTCCGAGTAGATTGGTTCCCTTTTTGTTTAAGTGCAGTCCGTCCCACCTATATAGATAGTCCTTGTTGTAGAATGTGCTCCAATGTTCAAGAAAGGTGAAGCCTTCCTGTGTGCACCACGATTTCAGCCATGCATTTTGATTTTGTATTTCCAGCTGTCCATATGGTCCTTTGCAAGGTGCAGGCAGTATCCCAGAAAGTACCAGTTTTGGTCTTGTCTTTTAATTTCCTTCCTAACTCTCTGAATTTGTTTTGCAGGGATCTTGGCCTGTCTCTTCCAATGTTGTTTGTACCGATGTGGACGACTACTATCAGGGCGTCTCCTGTTCGTTCTAGGAGCCTGTCCACGTTCTCAGTGATGTGCTTGACAGAGGCTCCTGGAAAGCAGCACACTGTTGTAGTAAGGGGGTCCAAACTGCAAACTGAACTTGCTGTGTTTCTCAATATGGAGTCCCCAACAATCATGACCTCCCTTCTTTTTGCTGCCTGGCCAGCACTGTTTATAGGGTCCTGGATGTTGTTCCTTTCGTTCTCTTGATGTTGGTTTTGGTCATCTAAATGTTGAAGTGGCTCAAATTTGTTGGATGTTTGGATTTCTGGTGGTTGTGTTTGACAAAGTTTCTTTTTTCCCTGCTTCTGCCTATCTGAACCAGGCTGTTTCAACTCTCTTCCATTTCCCTGGTGCCTAGGGGTGCAGACTTCCATGATTTGTGGGTGTGTCAGCTCCTCAAGCTACTGAAGTTCCTGTTGCTGTCTCATTTCCTCCAGCTCCATTTCTAACAGACTTACTCGTTAAAGCAAGTCCTGGATCGTGCAGCACTTTACACACACTTGGTTGAGCTCTGTTGTGTTTTCTCGGATTTCCCACATCATGCAGTTGTCACAAATTACTGGCTTGAAGACCATGTTTTATTTTTATTTTTTGGAAGTTCAGTTTAGCTTCTGCAGCTGTCAACCTGTTTCTAACTGTGATGTACTTGTCCACTCGTACTTCTCCCTTTTGTTTGTTTACTGTTGGCTCTGCCCTCCCCAGCGGTGGCGGGCACACAGGCCCCAGCAACCCCGACCGCGGGGTTCCAGCGGCTCGCCAAGCGTAACCTTCCATCTTCCAAGTGCGCACGGGCCCCAAGTACCCGCTGCGGGGTCCAAGCGGCTCGCCATCTGCACCTGCCACCTTCCCAGCGCGTGCACGTGCCCCAGCGGCTTGCTAAACGACAACTACCAGCTTCCAAGCGTGCCCACGGGCCCCAGCGACCCTGCTCGGGGTTACAGCGACTCGCCAACCGACACCTACCTCCTTCCCAGTGCGCGCATGGGCCCAGTTGATCCCGTGCAGTGTCCCTGCGCCTCGCCAAACGACACCTGCCACCTTCCCAGAGCGCGCACTAGCCCCATCGACCCCGCATGGGGTCCAAGGGGCTCGCCAAACGACACCTGCCACCTTCCCAGCGTGCGCATGGGCCCCAGCTACCCAGCGCGGGATGCCAACGGCTCGCCAAATGTACCTTCCACCTTCCCTGCACGTGCACCTGCCCAAGCGACCCAGCCCGAGGTTCCAGCGGCTTGCCAAACATAACCTGCCACCTGCCCAGCGCACACACGGTCCCCAGTGACCCGGGACGGGATCCAAGCAACTCAGCAAACAATACCTGCCACCTTCCCAGTGCGCGCACGGACCCAAGTGACCCCGCGCAGTGTCCCTGCGGCTCACCAAACGACACCTGCCACCTTCCCAGCACGCGAATGGGCCCCAGCGACCCCGCTCGGAGTGCTAGCGGCTCGCCAAACGACAATTGCCACATTCCCAGCACACGCACGGGCCATAGCGACCCCGCACGGGGTCCCAGCGGTTCGCCAAATGAAAACTGCAAACCTCAGCGGCTCGTCAAACAACACATGCCACCTTCCCAGCACGTGCATGGGCCCCAGCGTCCCTGCACTGGGTCCCAGAGGCTCGTCAAACGACAATTACCACTTTTCCAGCACGCACACGAGCCCCAACAAAACGAGCGGGGTCCAAGCGGCTCGCCATCTACACCTGCCACCTTCCCAGCGTGTGCACGGGCCCCAGCGGCTCACCAAACGTAACCTGCCACTTTCCCAGTGCGCGCACAGGACCCATCGACCCCGCATGGGGTCCCAGCTGCTCGCTAAACGGCAACTGCAAACCTTCTCAGCGCTCGAACGGGCTCCTGCTACCCCGCGCGGGGTCCCAGCAGCTCGTCAAACGACACCTGCCACCTTCCCAGCACATGCACGGGCCCCAGCGTCCCTGCGCTGGGTCCCAGAGGCTCGCCAAACGACAATTACCACCTTCCCAGCACACGCACGAGCCTCAACGACCCCGCGCGGGGTCCAAGCGGCTCGCCATCTACACCTGCCACCTTCCCAGCGTGCGCACAGGCCCCAGCGGCTCGACAAACAATACCTGCCACCTTCCCAGCACACGCACGGGCCCAAGCGACCCCGTGCGTATCCCAACGGCTCGCCAAACGACCATTGCCACCTTCCCAGTGCAACCACGGGCCCAAGTGACCATGCACGGGGTTCCAGCGTTTCGCTAACAAAACCTGCCACCTTCCCAGTGTGCGCACGGGACCCAGCGACCACGCCCGGGATCTAAGGGGCTCGTCAAACAACACCAGCCACCTTCCCAGCGCGCACACGAGCCCCAGCGACCCCGCTCGGGGTCCAATGGGCTCGCCAAACGACACCTGAAACTTTCCCAGTGTGCGCACGTGCCCCAGCGACCCCGCCCGGGGTTCCAGCAGCTCGCCAAACGTAACCTGCCACCTTCCCAGCGCACACATGGGTCCCAGCGACCCTGGGCGGGATCCAAGCGGCTTGGCAAACAATACCTGCCACCTTCCCAAGCGACCCCGTGCGGTGTCCCATCTGCTCGCCAAACGACAACTGCAAACCTTCTCAGCGCTCGAACGGGTTCCTGCTACCCCGCACGGGGTCCCAGCCCGCGCTGTGTCCCAGGGGCTCGCCAAACGACTCCTGCCACCTTCCTAGCACGCGAATCGGCCCCAGCGACCCGTCAAACGTAACCTGCCCCCTTCACAGCGCACGCACGGGCCCAAGCGACCCTGTGCGGTGTCCCAGCTGCTCGCAAAACGACAACTGCAAACCTTCTCAGCGCTCGAACGGGCTCCTGCTACCCCGCGCGGGGTCCCAGCAACTCGTCAAACGACACCTGCCACCTTCCCAGCACGTGCATGGGCCCCAGCGTCCCTGCGCTGGGTCCCAGAAGCTCGCCAAATGACAATTACCACCTTCCCAGCACGCGCACGAGCCCCAACGACCCCGCGCGGGGTCCAAGCGGCTCGCCATCTACACCTGCCACCTTGCCAGCGTGCGCACGGGCCTCAGCGGCTCGCTAAATGTAACCTGACACCTTCCCAGTGCACGCACACAGGCCCAAGCGACCCCGCGCGGTGTCCCAGCGGCTCGCCAAACGTAACCTGCCTCCTTCCCAGCGCACGGACGGGCCCAAGCGACGCTGTGCGGTGTCCCAGCTGCTCGCCAAATGACACCTGTCACCTTCCCAGTGCGCACACGGGCCCAAGCGACCATGCGCGGGGTCCCAGCAGCTTGCCAAACATAACCTGCCACCTTCCCAGTGCACGCACGGTACCCAGCGACCCCGCACGGGGTCTAAGTGGCTCGCCAAACACCAGCAGCCACCTTCCCAGCACGCACACAGGCCCCAGCGACCCTGCTCGGGGTTCCAGCGGCTCGCCAAATGACACCTGTCACCTTTCCAGCACACGCACGGGCCATAGCGACCCCGCACGGGGTCCCAGCGGCTCGCCCAACGTAACCTGCCACTTTCCCAGTGCAAGCACGGGCCCAAGTGACAACACGCGGGGTCCCAGCGGTTCGCCAAACAAAACCTGCCACCTTCCCAGCGCGCGCACAGGACCCAGCGACCACGCCCGGGGTCCAAGGGGCTCGTCAAACAACACCAGCCACCTTCCCAGCGCGCACACGAGCCCCAGCGACCCCGCTCGGGGTCCAATGAGCTCGCCAAATGACACCTGAACTTTCCCAGAGTGCGCACGGGCCCCAGCGACCCTGCCTGGGGTTCCAGCAGCTCGCCAAACGTAACCTGCCACCTTCCCAGCGCACACATGGGCCCCAGCGACCCCGTGCGTGGTCCCAGCAGTTTGCCAAACGACACCTCATCCTTCCAAGGGCACGCACGGGCCCCGGCGGCTCGCCAAACGACACCTGCCACCTTCCCAGCACGCGCACGGGCCCCGGCGACCCGGCGAGTGGTCCCAGCAGCTCGCCAAACGACACCTCGCCCATCCTAGTGCGCACACTGGCCTCAGCGACCCCACGCGGGTTCCCAGCGGATTGCCAAACGACACTTCGCATCTTCCCAGTGCGCGCACGGGCCCCAGCGACCCTACGCGGGGTACCAGCGGCTCGCAAAACGACACTTGACACCGTCCCAGGGAGCGCATGATCGGGGTCCCAGCGGTTCGCCAAACAACACCTGACACATTCCCAGTGTGCACACGGGCACCAGTGACCCCGCGCGGCGTCCCAGCTGCTCACCAAATGACACCTGCCACCTTCCCAGCCTGCCCACTGGCCCCAGCGACCCCTTGTGGGGTCCCAGAGGCTCGCCAAATGTCACCTGGCACATTCCCAGCGTGCGCACAGGCCTTAGTGACCCCGCGTGAGGTCCCAGCAGCTCGACAAATCACACCTGCAACCTTCCCAGCGCGCACAGGACCCAGCGAACCAGCGCAGGGTTCCAGCGGCTTGCCAAACGACACCTGCCACCTTCCCATCGTGCACACGGGCCCCAGCGACCCCGCGCGGGTTCCCAGCCGATCGCCAAACGACACTTTGCACCTACCCAGCGTGCGCAGAGGCCCAAGCGACCCTGCGCCGGGTCCCAGCGGCTCGCCAAACGAAACCTGGCCCTTTCCCAGTGCACGCACGGGACCTAGTGACCCCTCGCGGTGTCACAGAGGACGACACCTGACACCTTCGCAGTGCACGCAAGTGCCCCAGCGGATTGCCAAATGACACTTCGCACCTTTCCAGCGCGCGTGGGGTCCTAGAGGTTCACCAAACGTCACCAGGCACCTACCCAGCGCACGCACAGGCCTCGGCGACCCCGCGCGTAGTCCCAGCACATCGCCAAACGAAACCTGGCACCTTCTCAGCTAGCGCACGGGCCCCAGTGACCCCGCGTGGGGTCCCAGCGGATCGCCAAATGACACTTTGCACCTTACCAGCACGCGCACGGGCCCCAGCGACCCCACACGGTGTCCCAGCGGATCAGCAAACGACACCTGACACCTACCCAGCACACACACGGGCCCCAGCGACCCCGCGCAGGGTCCCAGAGGCTCTCCAAACGTCACCTGGCACATTCCCAGCGCGCGCACAGGCCTCAACGACCCAGGACGGGCTCCCATCGGCTCGCCAAATGAAACCTGGCACCTTCCCAGCGCACGCACGGGCCCCAGATACCCTGCGCGGGATCCCAGGGGCTTGCCAAAGTCACCTGGCACCTCCCCAGCACGCGCACAGACCCCGGCGACCCCGCACGAGGTCCCAGCGGCTCGCCAAACAACTCCTGGCACCTTCTCAGTGCACACACGTGCCCCAGCGGATTGCCAAATGACACTTCGCACCTTCCCAGCGCTCGCCTGGGCCCCAGTGACCACACACGGTGTACAAGCGGCTCGCCAAACGACACCTGACACCTTCCCAGTTTGCCCACCGGTCCCAGCAACCCCTTGCGGGCTCCCAGAGGCTCGCCAAACGTCACCTGGCACATTCCCAGCGCGCACAGACCCCAACGAACCTGCGCAGAGTTCCAGCGGCTTGCCAAATGACACCTGCCACCATCCCAGCGCGTGCACGGGCCCCAGCAACTCACAAAGTGAAACCTGGCACCTTCCCAGGGCGTGCACGGGCCCCAGCGACCACGCACGGTGTCCCATAGGCTCGCTAAACGTCACCTGGCATCTTCCCAGCGCGCGCACGGGCCCCAGCGACCCCGCGCGTGGTCCCAGCTGATCGCCAAACGAGACCTGGCACCTTCCTAGAGCGCGCACGGGCCCCAGCGACCCCGCGTGGGGTCCCAGGGGATCGCCAAATGAGACCTGGCACCTTCCCAGCGCGCGCACGGCTCCCAGCGGCTCGCCAAACAACACCTGACACCTACCCAGCAGGCGCACAAGCCTCAGCGACCCAGGGCGGGCTCCCAGCGGCTCGCACAATGAATCATGCAACCATCCCAGTGCACGCACAGGCCCCAGCGACACCGCACCTGGTCCCAGCACCTCGCCAAACGACACCTCGCCCTTCCAAGCGCGCGCACAGGCTCCGGCGACACCGCGCAGGGTCCCAGCGGCTCGCCAAACGTCACCTTTCACCTTCCCAACACATGCACGGGCCCCAGCGACTCCACGCGGGGTCCCAGCGGCTCGCCAAACGGCACTTTGCACCTTCCAAGCGCTCACGGGCCCCAGCGACCCCGCGCGGTGTCCCAGAGGCTCGCCAAACGTCACCTGACACCTTCCCAGCGAGCGCGTTGTCCCAACGACTCGCCAAGCTACACCAGCAACCTTCCCAGCACACGCCAGGCCCCGGCAGATCGCCAAACGACACCTGACACCTACACAGCGCGCCCCCAGTGACCCCATGCGGTGTACCAGAGACTCGCCAAACGTCACCTGACACCTTCCCAGAGCGCGCAAGCGCGGGGTCCCAGGGGATCGCCAAATGCCACTTTGCATCTTCCCAGCACGCGCACAGACCCCGGCGACCCCACGCGAGGTTACCAAACGACACCTGGCACCTTCCCATTGCGCGCCTGGGCCTCAGCGATCCCGCCCGGGGTCCTAGCGTCTCGCCAAATGACACCTGCACCCGTCCCAGCGTGCGCACGTGCCCCAGCGACCACGCACGGGGTCCCAGCGGCTCGCCAAACGGTCCCTAATACCTACCCAGTGCGCGCATTGGACCCAGCGACCCCGCCTTGTGTCCCAGCAGCTCGCCAAACAGTCCCTGGCGCCTCCTCAGTGCACGCACGGGCCCCAGCGACCCCATGCAGGGTCCCAGCGGCTTGCCAAACGGTCCCTGTCTCCTCAACAGCTTGCACATGGGCCCCAGCGACCTCGCGCGGGGTCCCAGCGGCTTGGCAAACGGTCCCTGGTGCCTGAACAGCGAGCACACGAGCCCCAACGACCGTGCGCGGGGTCCCAGCGGCTCGGCAAAAGGTCCCTGGCACCACCCCAGCACGCGCACGGGCCCCAGCGACCCTGCGTTGGGTCCCAGCGGCTCTCCAAATGGTCCCTGACACCTCCCTATCGCACGCACGTGGCCCAGCGATCCCACACGAGGTCCCAGGGGCTCGTCAAATGATCCCTGGCACCTCCCCAGTGCTGCCATGGGCCCAGCGACACCGCATTGGTTCCCAGCGGCTCGCCAAATGGTGCCTGGCACCTCCCCAAAAGCCACACGGGCCTGTGGCGGAGTGTCCCGCCCCTATTTATTATTATTTGTGTTTTGTTTGCGGCGCAGTTAAAAGCGCCGCGTCTCTTTTTGTTATTTATAATTTAAAAACCCCGTGAGGATGCATGACTGATCAGCTACTGATTATTTAACTAGCTGACAGTCATGCATCCTTACCAAACGCGTGCAGACTGTGGCCGAGGGGTAATAAGATAATTAACAACTAGTTAACCCCTCGGCCAGAGTATAAGAACCAGCAGCTGTCTGGGTTGGGGTTGGAGTGGTTGAGGATAGAGAGGAGTGTACAGAGGAGAGCGAGAGCGAGACCGAGAGTGAGGAAACATAACGACATTTAAAAACGACTGCTAAACAGTCTTTGTTTATTCGTTTGGCCCTTGTGCCTTTTTGTTTTGTGTTTTGTTCATTGTTTAAATCTTTTGTTTTTGTTTATTTGATTAATTAAATACGCTGAATGCAGTACCATTCAGCTTCACCCGCCCATCCATTGTTTTGGTTTCAGTTACTTCCTGGTCCGTGACGTCATCACAATTCACTACTGTGAGCCAGACTGCCACAGGGCCCCATCGGCAAATTGTCCCTGGCACATCGGAAGCGCGCGCACAGGCCAGAGCAACTTCGCGCGGGGTCCCAGCGGTTCGCCAAACGGTCCCTGTTGCCTCTCCAGTGCGTGCACGGGCCCCAGCAACACCTCGCGCGGTACCAGCGGATCGCCATACGGTCCCTGACACCTCCCCAGCGTGCACACTGGCCCCAACGACCCAGCGCGGGATCCCAGCAGCTCGCCAAACAGTCCCTGGCACCTCCCCAGTGTGCGCACGGGTACCAGCGACACCGCACAGGGTCCCAGCGGCTCGCCAAACGGTCCTTAGCACCTACCCAGTGCGCACACTGGCCACAGCGACCCCTCGTGGGATCCCAGCCTCTCGCCAAAAGGTCTCTGGCACCTCCTCAGCGTGCACACGGGCCCCAGCGACCTGGCGTGGGGTTCCAGCGGCTCGCCAAATGTTCACTGGCGCCTGAAATGCGAGCACACGGGCCCCAGCGACCCCACGCGGGGTCCCAGCAGCTCAGCAAACGGTCCCTGGTGCCTCTCCAGTGCGCGCGGGGTCCAACGGGTTTGACAAACGGTCCCTGACACCTGAGCAGCGTGCGCACGGGCCCCAGCGACGCCGCGCAGGGTCCCAGCGGCTTGCCAAACAGTCCCTGATGCCTCCCCAGTACATGCACGGGTCCCAGCGACCCCGCGCTGTGTCCCAGCGGCTCTCCAAATGGTCCCTGGCACAGCAACCCCGTGTGAAGTCCCAGCGGCTCGCCAAATGGTCCCTTGCACCTCCCCAACGCACGCATGGATCACAGCGACTTCGTGCGGGGGGACCCAGAAGCTCGTCAAACGGTCCCTGGCACGTCCCCAGCACGCGCACGGACAACAGGGACTTCGCGAGGGGTCCCAGCAGCCCGCCAAATGGTCACTGGCACCTCCCCAGCACCCGTACGGGCCCCAGCGATCCTGCGTTGCGTCCCAGCTGGTCGCCAAATTGTCCCTGGCACCTCCCCAGAACAAGAACGGGCCCCAGCAAACCCCGCTCGGGTTCCCAGCAGCACGCCAAATGCTCACTGGCACCACCCCAGCACGAACACGGGCCAGCTCAACAAACGGTCACTGGCACTTCACCAGCACGCGCACGGGCCCCAGCGACCCCGTGCGGGGTCCCAGCGGCTTGCCAAACGGTCCCTGGCACCACCTGACCATGCGCAAGGACCACAGCGACTTTGCGTGGGGTCCCAGCGGCTCAACAAATGGTTTCCTGGCACCACCCCAGCACGCGCACGGGCCCCAGCGGCTTGGCAAATGGTCCCAGGCACCTCCCAAGCGCACGAACGGGCCCCAGCAAACCCCGCTCGGGGTCCCAGAAGCTCGCCAAATGATCCCTGGAACCTCCCCAGCACGCGCACGGGCAACAGTGACCCTGCGCGGCGTCCTTTCCCTGGCTAGCCAAACTTTCCCTGGTGTCTCCACAGCGCCTGTACGGGACCGAGCGACCCCGCGAGTGGTCACGGCAGCTTGCCAAATGATCCCTGGCACCTCCCTATTGCTCGTACGTAGGCCAACAACCCCGCGCTGTGTCCCAGGGGCTCCCTGGCACCTCCCCAGAGTACGCATGGACCACAGCGATTTCGAGTGGGGTCCCAGCAGCCCGCCAAATGGTTACTGGCACCTCCCCAGCACCCGCATGGGCCCCAGCAATCCTGCGTTGGTCCCAGCGGGTCGGCAAATTGTCAGTGGCACCTCCCAAATGCGTACACGGGCCCCAGCGACTTTGCGCTGGGTCCCAGCGGCTTTCCAAAAGGTCCCTGGCAATTCCCTAGCCCGCACACGGGCCACAGCGACTTCGCGCGGGGTACCAGTGGCTCGCCAAATGGTCCCTGGATCCTCCCCAGCACGCGCGTGGGCCCCAGCAACCCCGCGCTGGTTCCAGCGGCTCGGCAAACGGTCCCTGGCACCACCCCAGCACGCGCACGGGCCCCAGCGGCTCGCCAAATGATCCCTGTCGCCTTACCAGCGTGCGCACAGCCCCAACGACCCGCGAGGGTCCCAGCGGCTCGGCATATAGTCCCTGGCACCAATGCAGCATATTCACATTCTCCAGCGACTTGACACGGGGTCACAGCGGATCGCCAAACGGTCCCTGGCACCTCTTCAGCACGCAAACGGGCCCCAGCGACCCCATGCGGGGTCTCAGCAGCTCGCCAAATAGTCCCTGGCACCTCACCAGCGCGCTCACGTGCCCCAGCGTGCTCACGGGCCCCAGCGACGCCGTGCTGGGTACCAGCGGCTCACCAAACGGTCCCTGGCACCACTCCTCCACGCGCATGGGCCCCAGTGACTCAAGAACGGTCCCTGGCACCTCCCCAGGATGCGCAAAGGCCCCAGCTGCTAGCCAAATGGTCACTGGCACCTCCCCAACATGCACACGGGCCCCAGCGTCCCTGCGCGGGGTTCCAGTGGCTTGCAAAATTGTCCCTAGCACCTCCCCAGCACACGCACAGACCCCACAACTTCGTGCGGGGTCCCAGCGGCTTGCCAAACGGTCCCTGGCACTTCCCCAGCGCGTGCACAGTGCCCAGCGACCCCACGCGGGGTCCCAGCAGCTAGCCAAACAGTCCCTGGCACATCAACAGCTTGCACACGCGACCGAGTGACCCCGCGCCGAGTTCCATCGGCTCGCCAAACGGTCCCTAGCACCTCCCCAGCACGCGCACGGGCCCCAGCGACCCAGCACGGGGTCCCAGTGGCTCGCCAAACGGTCCCTGTTACCTCTCAAGCGCATGCACGGGCCGCAGCGACGCAGCGCGGTGTCCCAGCAGCTTGTCAAACGGTCCCTGGCAACTCTCCAGCATGCGCAGAGGCCACTGTGACCCAGCGTGGTGCCCCAGCGGCTATCAAACGGTCCTTGGCACCTCCCCAGCGCGCGCACAGTGCCCACGACTTCGTGTCGTGTCCTAGCGGCTTGCCAAACGGTCCATTTTGCCTCCACAGCACGCGCATGGGCCCCAGCGACCCCGCGCGGGGCCCCAATGGCTCGCCAAACGGTCCCTGGCACCTCCGCAGAGCACGCACACTGCCCAGCGACCCCACGCAGGGTCCCAGCAACTTGGCAAACGATCCCTGGCACCTCCGCAACCCGCGCACGGGACCCAGCGACCCCGCATGTGGTCCAAGCGGCTCTCCAAACGGTCCCTGGCACCTGACCAGAGCGCGCATGGGCCCCAGCGTCGCAGCAGCTCGGCAAATGGTCCCTGGCACAACTCCAGCACGCGCACAGGCCACACAACTTCGTACGGGTTCCCAGCGGCTCGACAAACGGTCCCTGTTGCCTCCCCAGCGCGCTCACGGGCACCAGCGAACACACGCGGGGTCCAAGCGGCTCGCCAAACGGTCCGTGGCAGCTGAGCAGCGCGCGCATGGGCCCCAGCGACCCAGCGCGGGGTCCAAGTGGCTCGGCATCTGGTCCCTGGCACCTCCCCAGCGCGCACACGGGCTCCAGGGACCCAGCCCAGGGTCCCAGCGGCTCGGCAAATGGTCGCTGGCACCTCTCCAGTGGGCGCACGGGTACCAGCGAACTCGCGTGGGGTCCCAGCAGCTTCCCAAATGGTCCCTGTTGCCTCCCCAGTGTGCGCACGGGCCCCAGCGACCCCGAGCGGGGTCCCATTGGCTTGCCAAACATTCTTTGGCACCTCCCCAGCTTGCGCCTGCGCCCCAGCGACCCAGCGCAGGGTCCCAGCGGCTCGCCAAACGGTCAATGACACCTCCCCAGTGCGCACGGTGCCCGGCGTCCCCGCGCGGGGTCCCAGCGGCTCGCCAAACGGTCCCTGGCACCTGAGCAGCGCTTGCACAGGCCCCATCAACCCCGCGCAGGGTCCCAGCGGCTCGCCAAACGGTCCCTTGCACCTCCCCAGCGCGCACACGGGCTCCAGTGACCCAGCTTGGGGACCCATCGCTGGGTCCCAGAGGCTCGCCAAACGGTTCCTGGCACCTCCCCAGTGCGCACAGGGCCCAGTGTCCCTGCGCGGGATCCCAGCGGCTCGGCAAACGGTCCCTGGCACCTCCCCAGCATGCGCACAGGCCCTAGTGACCCAGCGCGGTGCCCCAGCGGCTCACCAAATGGTCCCTAGCACCTCCCCAGTTCGTGCACGGGGCCCAGGGACCCCTCGCCGGGTCTCAATGGCTCTCAAACGGACCCTGGCACCTCCGCAGCACGCGCACAGGCTCCACGACTTCGTGCGGGGTCCCAGCTGCTTGCTAAACGGTCCCTGGCACCTCCGCATCACACGCGCACGGGCCCCAGCGACTTTGAAGGAGGTCCCAGCAGCTCGCCAAACGGTCCCTAGCACCCCCCCAGAGCACGCACGGGCCACAGGGACCCAGCGCCGGATCCCAGCGTCTCACCAAACGGGCCCTGGCACCTCCACAGCATGCGCCCGTGCTTCAGCGACCCAGCGCAGGGTCCCAGCGGCTCGCCAAACGGTCCCTGGCACCTCACCAGCGAGCGCACGGGGCTCAGCGACCCCGCTCGTGGTCCCAGTGTCTCGCCAAACGGTCCTTGGCACCTCAACAGCACGCGCCCGTCTCCCAGCGACCCAACGCAGGGTCCCAGCGGCTCGCCAAACGGTCAATGGCACCTCCCCAGCGCGCGTACGGCCCCAGCGACCCTGCGTGGAGTCCCAGTGGCTCGCCAAGCAGTCCCTGGGACCTCTCCAGCTCATGCACGGGCCCCAGCAACCCAGCGCGGGGTCCCTGCATCTCGTCAAATGGTCCCTGGCACCTCCCCAGCGCGCACACGGGGCAAAGGGACCTCTCGTGGGGTCTCAGCAGCTCTCAAATGGTCCCTGGCACCTCCCCAGCGCGAGCACAGGCCCACGACTGTGTGGGGTCCCAGCGGCTTGCTAAACGGTCCCTGGCACCTCAGCAGCGTGCGCACTGGCCCCAGCGACTTCGCATGAGGTCCCAGCAGCTCGCCAAACGGTCCCTAGCACCTCCCCAGAGCGCACACGGGCCCCAGTGACCCAGCGCAGGGTCCCAGCGGCTCACCAAACGGTCCCTGGCACCTCACCAATGCGCGCACGGGCCCCAGCGACCCCGCTCGCAGTCCCAGTGTCTCGCCAAACGGTCCTTGGCACCTCAACAGCACGCGCCCGTGCCCCAGCGACCCAACGCAGGGTCCCAGCGGCTCACAAAACGGTCCCTGGCATCTCCTCAGCGGGCACACGGGCCCCAGCAACCACGCGCGGGGTCCAAGCGGCTCGCCAAACGGTCCGTGACACCTGAGCAGTGCGTGCACGGGCCCCGGCGACCCAGCGCGGGGTCCCAGCGGCTTGGCACACGGTCCCTGGCACCTCCACAGCGCGCATACGGGCTCCAGGGACCCAGCTCAGGGTCTCAGCAGCTCAGCAAACGGTCGCTGGCACCTCTCCAGTGCGTGCACAGGTACCAGCGAACCCGCGAGGGGTCCCAGCAGCTTGCCAAATGGTCCCTGGCACCTCCCCAGAGCGCCCACGGGATCCAGCGACTTCACGCGGGTTCCCAGCGGTTCAACAAACGGTCCCTGGCAACCCCCCAGTGTGCACATGGAACCAAGTGACACCGCGCGGGGTCCCAGCGTCTCACCAAACGGTCCCAGGCATATCCTCAGTGGGTACACGGGCCCCATCAACCCTGCCCGGGGTCCAAGCGGTTCGCCAAACGGTCCCTGGCACCTGAGCGGTGCGTGCACGGGCCCCAGTGACCTGGCGCGGGGTCCCAGCGACCCGGCGCGGAGTCCCAGCGGCTTGCCAAACGGTCCCTTGCACCTCCTCAGCGCGCACACGGGCTCCAGGGACCATCGTGGGGACCCATCGCTGGGTCCCAGCGGCTGGCCAAATGGTCCCTAGCACCTCCCCAGTGCGCATGGGGCCCAGCGGCTCGGCAAACGGTCCCTGGCACAACTCCAGCGCGCGCACGGGGTCCCAGCGGCTCGCAAACGGTCCCTGGCTGCTCCCCAGTGCGCGCACAGGCCCCAGCAACTTCATCCGGTGTCCCAGCTGCTCGCCAAACGGTCCCTGTTGCCTCCCCAGTGTGCGCACGGGCCCCAGCGACCCCGCGCAGGGTCCCAGTGGCTCGCCAAACAGTCTTTGGCACCTCCCCAGCTCGCTCCTGTGCCCAGCGACCCAGTGCAGGTTTCCAGCAACTCGCCAAATGTTCCCTGGCACCTCACCAGCACGCGCGCGGTGTCCCAGTGGCTCGCCACACGGTCCTTGGGATTTCCCCAGCACGCGCCCGTGCCCCAGCGACCCAGCGAAGGGTTCCAGCGGCTCGCCAAACGGTCCCTGGCATCTCCTCAGCGGGCACACGGGCCTCAGCAACCACGCACGGGGTCCAAGCGGCTCGCCAAACAGTCCCTGACACCTGAGCAGCGCGCACATGGGCTCCAGGGACCTAGCGCGGGGTCCCAGCGGCTCGGCAAACAGTCCCTGGCACCTCTCCAGCGCTGCACGGGTACCAGCGAACCCGCGCGGGATCCAAGCAGCTTGCCAAATGGTCCCTGGCACCTCCCCAGCGCGCTCACAGGAACCAGCGACGTCGCGCGGGGTCCCAGCGGCTCGCCAAACGGTCCCTGGCATCTCCTCAACGCGCACACAGGCCCAGTGACCCCGCGCCGGGTCCAAGCGGCTTGCCAAACAATCCCTGGCACCTGAGCAGTGTGCACGGGACCCAGCGACACCGTGCGGGGTCCCAGCAGCTTGCCAGATGGTCCCTGGCACCTCCCCAGAGCGCCCACAGGACCCAGCGACTTCGCGCGCATTCCCTGCGGCTCAACAAACGATCCCTGGCATCTCCTCAGGCGGCACACGGGCCACATCAACCCCGCTCTGGGTCCCAGTGTCTTGCCAAACGGTCCTTGGCACCTCCCCAGCACGTGCCCGAGCCCCAGCGACCCAGCGCGAGCTGCCAACAGCTTGCCAAACGACACCTGCCACTTTGCCAGTGTGCGCACGGGCCCCAGCAACCCTGAGCGTAGTCCAAATTCGCTCGCCAAACGACACCAGGCACCTTCCCAGCATGCGCACCGGACCAAGCGACCCCACGCTTGGTCCTAGCGGATTGCCAAACGACACCTGGCACCTTCCCAGCACGCACACGAGCCCCAGACACCCCGCGCTGGGTCCCAGTGGATCGCCAAATGACACCTGCCACTTTCTCAGCGCTCGCACGGGCCCCAGCGACCCCACGCGGTGTCAAAGCGGCTCCCCAAACGACACCTGGCACCATCCCAGCACGCGCACGGAACCCAGCGACCCCGCGCGGGGTCCCAGTGGCCAGCCAAACGACACCTGCCACCTTCCCAGCGTGCGTACGGGCCCCAACGACCCAGCACGGGCTGCCAACGGCTCGCCAAACGACACCTGCCACCTTGCCAGTGTGCGCACGAGCCCCAGCGACCCCGCGCGGGGTTCCAGTGGCTCACCAAAAGACACCTGGCACCTTCCCAGTGCGCATACGAACCCCAGACACCCCGCGCTGGGTCCCAGTGGATCGCCAAATGACACCTGCCACCTTCCAAGCGGGCGCACCAGCCCCAGCGACCCCACGCGGTGTCAAAGCGGCTCCCCAAACGACACCTGGCACCATCCCAGCACGTGCACGGAACCCAGCGACCCCGCGCGGGGTCCCAGTGGCCAGCCAAACGACACCTGCCACCTTCCCAGTGTGCGTACGGGCCCCAACGACCCAGCACGGGCTGCCAACGGCTCGCCAAACGACACCTGCCACCTTGCCAGTGTGCGCACGGGCCCCAGCGACCCCGAGCGGGGTCCTAGCGGCTCGCCAAACGACAACTGGCATCTTCTCAGCAAGCGTACGGGCACCAGCAACCCCGTGCGGGGACCCAGAAGCTCGCCAAATTACACCTGCCACCTTCCTAGCACGCACACGCCCCAGCGACCCCGCGCAGGGGTCAACCAAACGACACCTGGCACCTTCCCAGCGCACATACGGGCCCCAGACACCCCGCACTGGGTACCAGTGGATCGCCAAATGACACCTGCCACTTTCTCAGCGCTCGCACGGGCCACAGCCAACCCGCATGGGGTCCCAGCGGCTCGCCAAACGGCCCCTGGTATGGGGGGCCGTTTCTGACAGAAGTCTGTCAAATACGGCGAGTGAAGGGTCACGTTTCCGTGCGCAGGGAATCAGGTTGCACGATAGGGCGCCATTTCGGACAAAAGTCTGTCAAATACGGCGTGTGAAGGGTCACGTTTCCGCGTGCAGGGAATCAGGTTTCTGCACGCAGGGAATATGGTTTCTGCACGCAGGGAATATGGTTTCTGCGCACAGGGAATCAGGTATCTGCGTGCTGGGAATCACGGTTTCTTTGAGGGAGGAGTCAGCTTTATGAATTGACACAAGGAAATCAGTAAATCGTCATAAACAGAAGAAAAATGGCTACTTGTATACATTTTTTCATAATAGTATTGTGCGCTATCTGTTCCATTACTGACAATATCGAGGATCTGAATTTATATTTTTTGGAGCTGGATGACTGTTTAGAACAAGTTCAATAGGCATTAGATAGTAATGATTTTAATACATTTGACCATCTACATCGTTTACTCAAAGAGCATTTAAGGATTTTGTCAACTTTAACATCCGTCCTGGACAGTTGTGAGGTAAAGGCAATACCTTAGACTGGTTGTCTCAAAAATCTACTCTTTATTTGATGAATAGTGAAATGTAATGCATTTCTTAAACATAAATACATTAAGTAATAATACCAAAAATATAACATGTACACAGACCAATTCATACATTGACAAACATTAAAAGGAATATACTCGTAAATACTATTGCAGGATTTCATTATGGGACAAGTTACAGAAAAAAAACAGTTTTACATGGTATTGAACTGAATTGGACTGTTTTACATGGTATTTTATCTGAACACCTGACCGATATTTGTCCTTGATTAATAATCAGTTTGCACTGAGCACTTTCTGCACTTCATCACTTTATTTGCCTGCTCTTTTATCAATAAAATAATATTTTTTCACATGGTTTTGATCAGTGATTTTTCATCGCCAGTCTTCAAAATGCATTTGGAGATCTACACACCTGCTTGTGTTTGTTTAGACTTCATTTAAGACTTAAATATAAATACAAGCATTGGACACAAGGAAACATGTTTTTCTTTCTTGCTTTCTTTCCTTTCATTTATTTCAAACAAATTACTAATTTTAATCTTGATTTTTCAAAAGGGAGTGGATCAAGTATGTTTGCTGATAAATAGATTATTTGACGCTGTGAGGACAGTGTATGGTGAAGTTGACCAAAGATTGGCTCCTCGATCCCAATTTGAATTTCTTTTCAACAGTCCCCTTGAAAGCACAAGAGGTCGCCCAAGGTATGATTAAAAGCATTAAAGTATATTGATTTAAATGCTTATTGTATTGCTATTGTTACATTTTCTGCTGAGAAAATGCACAACCATATTTAATCAGAGTAATAATAATATGTGTTATTTTATTATTAAACAAATTATATTTGATGTTGCAGATACTGCATAACCAAAGATCAACTACAGCAACTACGTGCAACAGGAATGCCATGGTGTTCAATTGCAGCTTGCCTCTGCATAAGTGAGCGGACACTGTTTCGCAGACGGCAGCAATATGGAATGACTGGAGAAAATTATGCCAACATCTCAAATAGTGAACTGGATAATATTATAAGGGAAATCCTGAGAGAAACGCAGAATGCAGGAGGCAACTATGTTCAAGGTAAAATACATTTTTGGCTGTAGAATTTTTGGTATTTGTTTATCAAAGGTGTGTAATAAAGCATAGGTCTCAATCAGTGTATATCCTCTAGGATTACTGTATTTCTATTTTATTTGTTTACAGATGCCCTTACCCAATGCAACTTAGAGGTTTCACAAAAAATACACATTTCAAGAGTTATTTGTTATATATATTGCATGTTATTTTAGGCAATACAGGTGAAAGTGTACTTGCATCTAGTTATGATTAGGTTTATTTAATTCGAACTAAACAGCATTATGAACTATTGCTCTTATTCTAAGGTGGTGAGCCGCTGGGTCCCGTGCGCACACTGGGAAGGTGGCAGGTGTCGTTTGGCGAGACACTGGGACCCCGCAGGGGGTCGCTTGGTCCCGTGCGCGTGCTGGGAAGGTGACAGCTGTCGTTTGGGGAGCCGCTGGGACCCCGGTCGAGGTCGATGGGGCCCGTGTGCGCGCTGGGAAGGCGCCCGGTGTCGTCTGGCTTGCCGCTTTGACCCCGCGTGGGGTCGCTGGGGCTGGTGCGCATGCTGGGAAGGTGGCAGGTGTCGTTCAGCAAGCCGCTGGGATCCCGTGCGGGGTTGCTGCGGCCCGTGCATGCGCTGGGAAGGTGCCAGGTGTCGTCTGGCCTGCCGTTTTGACCCCGCATGGGGTCGCTAGGGCTGGTGCGCATGCTGCGAAGGAGACAGGTCTCATTTGGCAAGCCGCTGGGACCCAGGGACCTTGCACCTGGTCCCAGCGGCTCGCCAAACGGTCCCTGGCACCTCCCCAGCGTGCGAACAGGGCCCAGTGACCACGCGCTGGGTACCAGCGGCTAGCCAAATGGTCCCTGGCACCTGCCCAGCGCTTGAACGGGCCCCAGCGACCAGGTGTGGAGTCCCAGCGGCTCCCCAAAAGGTCCCTGGCTCCTACCCAACGCGCGCACAGGACCCAGCAACCACTCGCGGGGCCCCAGTGGCTCGCAAATGGTCCCTGTCACATCCCCAGCGTGAGCACGGGCCCCAGCGTCTGCACGCGGTTTCCCAGCGGCTTGCCAAATGGTCCCTGGCTCTTCCCCAGTGCGCACATGGACACTAGCGACCCCAGCAGAGGTCCAGCGGCTCGCTAAACCGTCCTTGGCGACTCCCCAGTACACGACGGGCCCAGCAGCTCACCAAATGCCCCTGGCACCTCACCAGCAAGGGCGTGGCCCCAGCGACACCGCGGCGAGGTCCAAGCGGCTAGACAAATGGTCGCTGGCTCCTACCAAGCACGCGCACAGGGCCCAGCAACCACGCGTGGGGTAGCAGTGGCTCGCAAATGGTCCCTGGCACATCCCCAGCGTCTACGCTGCGCGTTCTCAGCGGCTCGCAAAATGGTCCCTGGCACATCCCCAGCACGCGCATGGGCCCCATTGACCCCGTGTGGGGTCCCAGCGGCTCACCAAATGGTCCCTGGCTCCTACCCAGCGCGCGCACAGGGCCCAGCAACCACAGGCAGGATCCCAGCGGCTCGCAAATGGTCCCTGGCCCTCCCAGCGCGCGCATCGGGCCCAGTGACCCCTGCGGGTCCCAGCGGCTCGCCAAACAATCCCTGGAACCTCCCCAGCGTGCGAACAGTGCCCAGCAACCTCGCACAGGGTCCCAGTGGCTCGCCAAATCGTCCCTGGTACCTCCCCAGGGCACGCACTGGGCCCAGCGACCTCGCACGGGGTCCCAGCGGCTCGCCAAATGGTCCCTGGCGCCTCCCCAGTGCATGCACGGGGCCCAGCGACCTCGCACGGGGTCCCAGCGGCTCGCCAAATGGTCCCTGGCGCCTCCCTAGTGCTCGCTGGCCCCAGCGACCCGCAGACGGGTCCCAGCTGCTCGTTAAATAGTCCTTGGCACCTCCCCAGCACGCGCACGGGGCCCAGCGACCTCGCGCAGGGTCCCAGACGCTCGCCAAATAGTCCCTGGTACATCCCCAGCCCGCACACGGGCCCCAGCGACTTCGTGCGAGGTCCCAGCGGTTTGCCAATTGGTCCCTGGCCCCTCCCTAGCACGCGCACGGGGCCCAGTGACTTTGCGCGGGGTCCCAGCTGCTCTCCAAAAGGTCCCTGGCCCCTCCCCAGTGCGCGCACAGGGCCCAGCAACCACGCGCGGGGTCCAAGCGGCTCGCAAATTGTCCCTGGCCCCTCCCCAGCACGGGCACGGGCCCCAGCGACTTTGTGCGAGGTCCCAGCGGCTTGCCAATTGGTCCCTGGCTCCTCCCCAGCGCGCACACGGGCCACAGCTACCTGGCGTGGATTCCCAGCAGCTCGCGAAATGGTCCCTGGCACCTCCCCAGCGCGCGCACGGGCCCCAGCGACTTTGTGCGAGGTCCCAGCGGCTTGCCAATTGGTCCCTGGCTCCTCCCCAGCGCGCACACGGGCCACAGCTACCTGGCATGGATTCCCAGCAGCTCGCCAAATGGTCCCTGGCACCTCCCCAGTGCGCTCTCGGGCCCCAGCGACCCCGCACAGGGTTCCAGCTGCTCGTTAAATAGTCCCTGGCACCTCAGCAGCACGCGTACGGTCCCCAGCGACCCCTTGCATGGTCCCAGCGTCTCGCCAAATGGTCCCTGGCTCCTACCCAGTTATCGCACATGCCCCAGCGACCTTGCGCAGGGTCCTAGAGGCTTGCCAATTGGTCCCTGGCCCCTCCTTAGCACGGGCACGAGGCCCAGTGACTTCGCGCAGGGTCCCACCGGCTCGCCAAACGACACCTGGCACCTTCCCAGCAATCGCACGGGACCCAGCGACCCCACGCGGGCTCCCAGGGGTTCGCCAAACGACACCTGCCACGTTGCCAGTGTGCGCATGCTCCCCAGCGACCCTGAGCGGGTCCAAACGCCCGCCAAACGCATCACCTGGCACCTTCCCAGCGCGCGCACAGGCCCCAGCGACCCAGCGCGGAGTCCCAGAGGCTCGCCAAACGTCACCTGGCACCTTCCCAGCCGCAAACAAGCCTCAGCGACCCCGCGCAGGGTTCCAGCTGGCTAGCTGAACGACACCTGCCACCTTCCCAGCGCGCGGATGGGCCCCAGCGACCCTGTACGGGATCCCAACGGCTCGGCAAATGACACCTGCCACCTTCCGAGTGCACGCACTCGCCCCAGCGACCCGCCAAACGTCACCTGGCACCTTCCCAGAGCGCACAGTCTTCAGCTACATCACGCAGGGTCCCAGCGGATCACAAAACGACACCTGACACATTCCCAGCGTGTGCACGGGCACCAGCGACCCTACGCGGGATCCCAACGGCTCGGCAAATGACACCTGCCACCTTCCGAGTGCACGCACTCGCCCCAGCGACCCGCCAAACGTCACCTGGCACCTTCCCAGAGCGCACAGTCTTCAGCTACATCACGCAGGGTCCCAGCGGATCACAAAACGACACCTGGCACCTTCCCAGCACGCATACGGGCCCCAGCGGCTCGCCAAACGACACCTGGCACTTTCCCAGGGTGCGCACAGGCCCCAGCGCCCCAGCGCGGGGTCCCAGAGGCTCGCCAAACGTCACCTGCCACCTTCCCAGCGCGCGGACGGACCATAGCGACCCCAGCGCAGGGTCCCAGTGACTCGGCAAACGACAGCTGTCACCTTCCCAGCACACGCACGGGCCCGCACGGAGTCCCAGTGGCTCACCAAACAACACCTGCCATCTTCCCACCGCGGGCACAGGCCACAGCGACCCTGCGCGGGATCCCAGTGGCTCGCCAAATGACACCTGCTACCTTCCCACCTCGCGTACGGGCCCCAGAGACACCGCGCGGGGTCCCAGCGGCTCGGCAAACGACACTGTGTTCAATATTGTGTTCAGTTCTGGTCACCTCGTTACAAAAAGGATATTGCTGCTCTAGAAAGAGTGCAAACAAGAGCAACCAGAATTATCCCGGGTTTAAAAGACATGTCGTATGCAGACAGGCTAAGGTATACACAATGTCAACCCAGGGGACTTCTTTGATCTGAAAAAAGAAACAAGGACCAGGGGTCACAAATGGAGATTAGATAAAGGGGCATTCAGAACAGAAAATAGGAGGCACTTTTTTACACAGAGAATTGTGAGGGTCTGGAACCAACTCCCCAGTAACGTTGTTGAAGCTGACACCCTGGGATCCTTCAAGAAGCTGCTTGATGAGATTCTGGGATCAATAAGCTACTAACAACCAAACGAGCAAGATGGGCTGAATGGCCTCCTCTCATTTGTAAACTTTCTTAAGTTCTTATGTTCTTACACCTGGCACCTTACCAGTGCGCCAGACGGGCCTAAAAGACCCCACGGGGTCCCAGCTGCTCGCCAAACGACATCTGGAACCTTCCCAGAGTGCGCACGGCCACAGTGACCCTGCTCGGCTCCAGGGCTCGCCAAACCACACCTGCCACGCTGCCAGTGTGCGATGCGCCCAGCGACCCTGAGCGGGTCCAAACGCCGCCAAACGACACCTGGCACCTTCTCAGCGCGCGACGGGCACCAGCGACCAAACGCTGGGTCAAAGCGGCAAGCCAGACGACACCTGTCACCTTCAGCGCGATACAGGCACCAGCGATCCCGCTGGGTCCCAGCGGCTCGCCAAATGACAGCTGTCACCTTCAGCACGCCGCGACGGGCACCAGCCACCAAACGCAGGATCCCAGCTGCTTGCCAAACGACACCTGCCACATTCCTAGAGTGCGCACCAGCCACAGAGAAACCACGCGAGGGTCAGAGCGGCAAGCCAGACAACACCTGGCACCTTCCCAGCGCGCGACAGGACTCAGTGACTCGCTGGCGCCCCAGCGGCAAGCCAGACGACAGCTGTCACCTTCCCAGCGCACACATGTGCCATACGCACCGCCGCCTCGGTCCCAGCGGGAAGCCAGACGACAGCTGTCACCTTCCCAGCGCGCGCACGGGACCCAGCGTCCCCGCGCGGGGTCCCATCGGCGCTCCAAGCGACATCTGCCACCTTCCTAGTGCGCACATGGGACCCCGTGGCTCGCCAAACCACACCTGGCACCTTCCAAGCACACGACGCGTCCATCGACCCCGCACGGGTCCCAGCGCTCTCCAAACGACACCTGTCATCTGCCCATCGCGACACACGGGCCCCAGCGACACCGCGTGGGTCCCAGCGCAAGCCTGACGATACCTGGCACCTTCCCACGCGGCACGGGCCCCAGCAAACCTGCGTGGGGTCCCAGCAGCTCGCCAAACGACACCTGGCACTCTCACAGCGTGCACACGGGACCCAGCATCCCCGCCCGGGGTCCCAGCGGCTCGCCAAATGACACCTGGCACCTCCCCAGCGTGTGCACAGGCCCAAACGACCCCGGCCGAGGTCCCAGTGGCTCGCCAAATGACACCTGGCCCATTCTCAGCATGCGCACGGGACCCAGCGATCTAGCGCTGGGTCCCAGCGGCTCGCTAAACGACACCTGGCACATTCTCAGAGCGCAAACGGGCCCCAGCGTCCCCGCGCAGGGTCCCAGCGGATCGCCAGACGACACCTGCCACCTTCCCAGCACGCGCACGCGCATTTGGCGAGCCGCTGGGGCCCGTGCGCGCACTGGGAAGGGGGCAGGGACCATTTGGTGAGTCGCTGGGACCCTGCGCAAAGTCGATGGGGCCCTTGCGCGCGCTGGGGATGTGCCACGGACCATTTGGTGAGACTCTGGGACCCTGTGCGGGGTCGCTGGGGCCCGAGCGCGCACTGAGGTGGCGCCAGGGACCACTTGCGAGCCGCTGGGACCCCGTGCGTGGTTGCTGGGGCCCGTGAACGTGCTAGTGAGGTGCCAGGGACCATTTGGCAAGCCGCTGGGACCCCGCACGAGATCGCTGGGCCCCAGCGCGACGCTGGGGAGGAGCCAGGTACCATTTGGCGAAGTCGCTGGGACCCTGCGCTGGTACATGGGGCCCTTGCGCGCGCTGGGGATGTGCCACGGACCATTTGGCGAGCCACTGGGGCCCGCGTGGGGTCGCTGGGCCCCGTGCGCATGCTGGGGAGGTGCCAGGGACCATTTGGCAAGCCGCTGGGACCCTGCGCGAAGTCACTGCCCTGGGCGCGCGCTGGGGAGGTGCCAGGGACCTTTTGTGGAGCCGCTGGCACTCCACGCCTGGTAGCTGGGGTCCGTGTGCGCACTGGAGAGGTGCCAGGGACTATTCAGAGAGACGCTGGGACCTCGCGCGGGGTAGCTAGGCCCCGTGCGCGCGCATGGGAGGAGCCAGGTACCATTTGGCAAGCCGCTGGGGCCCGTGCGCATGCTGGGGATGTGCCAAGGACCATTTGGCGAGCCTCTGGGACCCTGCGCGAGGTCGCTGGGGCCCATGCGATCGCTGGTGAGGTGCCAGAGACCATTTGGCGAGCTGCTGGGACCCCGCACGGGGTCCCGTACGCGGGCTCTGGATGTGCCAGGGACCATTTTTCGAACTTCTGGGACCCTGTGCGAAGTCGCTGGGCCCGGTGCGCACGCTGTGGAGGTGCCAGGGACCATTTCGCGAGCCGCTGGGACCCCGCGTGGGGTCGCTGGGCCCAGTGTGTGCGCTGGGGAGGTACCAGAGACCATTTATCGAGCTGCTGGGACCCCGCGCCAAGTCGCTGCCCAGTGCACGCGCTGGTGAGGTGCCAGGGACCTTTTGGGGAGCAGCTGGGACTCCACGCCTGGTAGCTGGTGCCATGTCCGCGTGGGGAGGTGCCAGGGACCATTTGCCGAGCCGCTGGGACCATTTGATGAGCAGCTGGGACCCCGTGCGGGGTCGCTGGTGCCCGTGTGCTCACTGGTGAGGTGCCAGGGACCATTTGGCGATCCGCTGGAACCCCGCACAGGGTCGCTGGGCCCCGTGCTCGCGCTGGTGAGGGACCAGGGACCATTTGGCGAGCCGCTGGGACCCCACGTGGGATCACTGGGCCCAGTGTGTGTGCTGGGGAGGTACTAGGTTCCATTTGGCGAGCCGCTGTGACCCCTCGCGAAGTTACTGCCCAGTGCGCGCGCTGGGGAGGAGCCAGGTACCATTTGGCGAGCCGCTGGGACCCTGCGCAAGGTCGCTGGGGCCCATCTGATCACTGGGGAGGTGCCAGGGCCCATTTAGCTTGCCGCTGGGACCCCGTGTGGGGTTGCTGGGCCCCGTGCACGCGCTGGGGAGGTGCCAGGGACCATGTAACGTGCATCTGGGACCCCACGTGGGGTCGCTGGGCCCCGTACGCGCACTCTGGATGTGCCAGGGACCATTTTTCGAACTTCTGGGACCCTGCGTGAAATCGCCGGGCCCCGTGCGCACGCTGTGGAGGGGCAAGGGACCATTTGGCGAGCCGCTGGGACCACGCAAGGGGTCGCTGGGGACCGTGCTCGCGCTGGTGAGGGACCAGGGACCATTTGGCGAGCCACTGGGACCCCATGTGGGGTCGCTGGGCCCAGTGTGTGTGCTGGGGAGGTACTAGGTTCCATTTGGCGAGCCGCTGTGACCCCTCGCGAAGTTACTGCCCAGTGCGCGCGCTGGGGAGGAGCCAGGTACCATTTGGCGAGCCGCTGGGACCCTGCGCAAGGTTGCTGGGGCCCATCTGATCACTGGGGAGGTGCCAGGGACAATTTAGCTTGCCACTGGGACCCCGTGTGTGGTCGCTGGGCCCTGTGCACGCGCTGGGGAGGTGCCAGGGACCATGTAGCGTGCATCTGGGACCCCACGTGGGGTCGCTGGGCCCAGTGCGTGCACTGGGGAGGTGCCAGGGACCACGTGGCGAGCCGCAAGAACCCCGCACGGGGTCGCTGGGCCCCGTACGCGCGCTCTGGATGTGCCAGGGACCATTTTTCGAACTTCTGGGACCCTGCGTGAAATCGCCGGGCCCCGTGCGCACGCTGTGGAGGGGCAAGGGACCATTTGGCGAGCCGCTGGGACCACGCAAGGGGTTGCTGGGGACCGTGCGCGAACTGGGGAGGTACCAGAGACCATTTAGCGAGCTGCTGGGACCCCGCGCCAAGTCGCTGCCCCGTGCACGCGCTGGGGAGGTGCCAGGGACCTTTTGGGGAGCCGCTGGGACTCCACGCCTGGTAGCTCGGGCCCATGCACACGTTCGGAAGGTGGCAGGTGTTATTTGGTGAGACTCTGTAACCCAGCGCGGGGTCGCTGAGACCTCTACGCGCGCTGGGAATGTGCCAGGTGACGTTTGGCGAGCTTCTGGGACCCCGCATGGGGTCGCTGGGGCCCGTTCGCACGCTGGGAAAGTGGGAGGTGTCGTTTGGTGAGATGCTGGGACCCTGCGTGGGGTCGCTGAGGCCTGTGCGCGTGCTGGGCAGGTGCCAGGTGACGTTTGGCGAGCCTCTGGGACCCCATGCGGGGGCGCTGGGGACCATGCGCGAGCTGGGAAGGTGCCAGGTGACATTTGGCGAGCCTCTGCGACAACGCGCTTGGCCGCTGTGGCCTGTGCACCCGCTGGGATGGTGTCAGGTGTCGTTTGTCGAGCTGCTGGGACCCGGCGCGGGGATTGGGGCCCGTGTGCACACTGGGAAGGTGCAAAGTGTCGTTTGGCGATCCGCTGGGAGCCCGCCCGGGGTCGCTGGGGCCCGTGCACGCGCTGGGATGGTGTCAGGTGTCGTTTGTCGAGCTGCTGGGACCCCGCGCGGGTTCGCTGGGTCCCGTGCGCACACTGGGAAGGTGCAAAGTGTCGTTTGGTGATCCGCTGGGGTCCGCATACGCGCTGGGAAGGTGGCGGATGTCGTTTGGTGAGCCTCTGGGACCCCGCGGTGTCGCTGGGGCCCGCGGCGCTGCTGGAAAGGTGCAAGGTGTCATTTGGCGATCCGCTAGGACCCCACGCAGGGTTGCTGGGGCCCGTGCGAATGCTGGGAAGGTGGCAGGTGTCGTTTGGCGAGCCTCTGGGACCCCTCGCGGGGTCGCTGAGACCTGTGCGCGCTGGGAAGGTGCCAGGTGACGTTTGGCGAGCCTCTAGGACCCCGTGCGGTGTCGGTGTGACCATGCGCGCGCTGGGAAGGTGCGAAGTGTCGTTTGGCGATCCGCTGGGACTGTGCGAGCGCTGGGATGGTGTCAGGTGTCGTTTGTCGAGCTGCTGGGACCCGTGCGGGGTCGCTGGTGCCCGTGAGCGCACTGGGAAGTTGCGAAGTGTCGTTTGGCGATCCGTTGGGACCCCACGCGGTGTTGCTGGGGCCCGTGCGCACGTTGGGAAGGTGCCACGTGTCGTTTGACGAGCCGCTGGGACCCTGCGCAGGGTCGCTGGGGCCCATGCACGCGCTCGGAAGGTGGCAGGTGTTATTTGGTGAGACTCTGTAACCCAGCGTGAGGTCGCTGAGACCTGTACGCGCACTGGAAATGTGCCAGGTGACGTTTGGCGAGCTTCTGGGACCCCGCATGGGGTCGCTGGGGCCCGTTCGCACGCTGGGAAAGTGGCAGGTGTCATTTGGTGAGATGCTGTGACCTTGCGTGGGGTCGCTGAGGCCTGTGCGCGCGCTGGGCAGGTGCTGGGTGAAGTTTGGCGAGCCTCTGGGACCCCATGCGGGGGCGCTGGGGACCATGCGCGAGCTGGGAAGGTGCCAGATGAATTTTGGCACGCCTCTGGGACGCTGCGCGGTGTAGCTGAAGACTGTGCGCGCTGGGAAGGTGCCAGGTGACGTTTGGCGGGACGCTGGGGCGAGTGCGTGCACTCGGAAGGTGGCAGGTGTCATTTGCCAAGCCGTTGGGATCCCGTACAGGGTCGCTGGGGCCAGTCTGCGCGCTGGGAATGTGGCAGGTGTCATTCAGTGAGCCAGCTGGAACCCTGCACGGGGTCGCTGAGGCTTGTTTGCGCGCTGGGAAGGTGCCAGGTGACGTTTGGCGAGCCTCTGGGTCCCCGCGCTGGGTCACTGGGGCCTGTGCGCGCGCTGGGAAGGTGCCAGGTGTCGTTTGGCGAGCCACTGGGACCAGCGCGGGGTCGCGGGGTCCTGTGCGCGTGCTGGGAAGGTGCCAGGTGTCGTTTGGTGATCCGCTGGGGTCCGTACACGCGCTGGGAAGGTGGCGGATGTCGTTTGGTGAGCCTCTGGGACCCCGCGCGGTGTCGCTGGGGCCCGTGCGCGTGCTGGAAAGGTGCAAGGTGTCATTTGGCGGTCCCGTACAGGTGACGTTTGGCAAGCCTCTGGGACACCGCCGGGTCGATGGGGCCTGTCAGCTGCTGTGGGAAGATGTCAGGTGTCAATTGGCGAGCCGGTGGGACATCGTGCAGGGTTGCTGAGGCCTGTTCGCGGGCTGGGAAGGTGCTAAGTGATGTTTCGCGAGCCTCTGGGATCCCGCTCGGGGTCGCTGCGGCCGCGTGCGTGCGCCAGGAAGGTGACAGGTGTCATTTGGCGAGATGCTGGGACCCCGCGCGGGGTCACTGAGGCCTGTCCGCGCACTGGAAAGGTGCCAGGTGTCATTTGGCAAGCAGCTGGAACCCCGCACGGGGTCGCTGGTGCCCGTGCGCTCGCTGGGAAGGTGGTAGGTGTCGTTCGGCGAGCCGCTGGAACCCCGCACGGGGTCGCTGGTGCCCGTGCACTCGCTGGGAAGGTGGTAGGTGTCGTTCGGCGAGCCGCTGGAGCCATGCGAGGGGTCGCTGAGGCCTGTTCGCGTGCTGGGAAGATGCCAGATAATGTTTGGCGAGCCTCTGGGACCCCGCGACGGGTCGCTGAGGCCCGTGCGCGCGCTGGGAAGGTGGCATGTGTCATTCGGTGAGCCTCTGGGACCCCGCGCGGGGTCGCTGGGGCCTGTGCGCGTGCTGGAAAAGTGTCAGGTGTCGTTTGGCGATCCGATGGGACCCTGCGTGGGGTCGCTGAGGCCTGTTTGTGCAATGGGAAGGTGCCAGGTGACTTTTGGCGAGCCTCTGGGACCTTGCGCAGGGACGCTGAGGCCTGTTCGCGTGCTGGGAAGATGCCAGATGACGTTTGCCGAGCCTCTGGGACCCCGCGCGTGGTCACTGGGGCCCGTGCGCACGCTGGGAAGATGGCAGGTGTCATTCGGCGAGCCTCTGGGACCCCGTGCAGGGACGCTGGGGCCTGTGCACGTGCTGGAAAGGTGTCAGGTGTCGTTTGGCGATCCGATGGGACACTGCGCGGGGTCGCTGAGGCATGTTCGCGTGCTGGGATGGTGCCAGATGACATTTGGCGAGCCTGTGGACCCCCGTACAGGGTCGCTGGGGCCAGTCTGCGCGCTGGGAAGGTGGCAGGTGTCATTCAGTGAGCCAGCTGGAACCCTGCACGGGGTCGCTGAGGCTTGTTTGCGCGCTGGGAAGGTGCCAGGTGACGTTTGGCGAGCCTCTGGGACCTTGTGCGGGGTCGCTGGGGCCCATGATGTAGGGGAATAATTGCATAGAACCATTCCTGTACCTGTTTGTTGCCACTCTGTACTACAATTATTCACTGAGTTATATGCTTTAAAGCATTTTGAGTTTATGATCTATTAAGTTTATAGAAATAAAGTAAATGTATTAAACTGCAGGTACGTGTAGTTGAAAACCAAACTGTGGGTGGTGTGACAAAAGGAACATGGCTCCAGCTTATCGGTTGATCAGGGCGAACCCACCTTTCCACCTAACCTTTATTGTACTACCTTGTAAATACCTGTCCCCCTTTCTTTGTTACACCAACTGAGTTGGCTCTAGCTTATTGGTTGAAAGGGAAACCACCCTTTCTCTCTGTGAAGGTATGTGAAAGGGTGGTGGGCAAATCACTGACACCAGGAGACAGTATTTTATTTGTAACGCCGCTCAGGCGCACTGATTTATTGCGTCCAGGAGATGGCGTTGTTGTCCGTGGACTGGATACTTGCGACAGTAACCAGCACCACGGCTTGTACCACAACAGGTACTCAAGCAAGGGCACAACAAGTGCTCGTAAATAATAATGAAAACCAAAGGCGAAAGAAAAAGGGAAAATAAAACACAGTAATAAAACTACAAACAAAAGTTCTGCTTATGCAGTGCCCCCACTGTCGCTAAGCCGGTCAGCACGAGCCTCCGCCCCATGCTAGCTTGCTTTAGACTGGGATGGCCGGAGTTCCCCGTATAACTAAACCCGCCCCTTGGTGTGTAGCCACGTATCTTATTTTGATCTCTCTTTGAATTATGTTCAGGCCGGCTGTTATCCCCAGCCCAACTTGCCTCGCTTTTCCTCCTTTTATCACCTGACGTCTGCGGTCAGGGTCACAGTGTGTTCCCCAATACGGCCACCCGAGTGCACCTAAAGCACCGTTCTTAAGGGCCGAGCAATCTCCCAAGGCCCCCTCTCAGCCACTCAGAGAGAGGGAAAGCACACACACCCTCTTCCCCACCTCTCCGTGTCATCGCCATGACTGACAGGCGGATCATAGGAGACTGCTGCCCTCTACCTGCAGCAATACGCATGTGCCAGACAGTCAGTCCAGATCTCCCCTGTTACAAGGTATAATAACTGTATGCTAACTCTGTATAGCAGAACACTGCTCGGGTTTCCTAACACTGATGTGTTGAGCTGTTCTCATTTGTGCAAACTAATAAAGCTTTATATCTCTGAATACCTGGTGCAGTTGGCTCTTTTAGTTGCGGACCTGAAAGGTTCCACGACACTGCGCGCGCTGGGAAGGTGGCAGGTGTCGTTCGGAGAGCCGCTGGAACCCTCCGCGGGGTCACTGAGGCCTGTTCGTGTGCTGGGAAGGTGCCAGATGACGTTCGGCGAGCCTCTGGGACCCCGTGCGGGGTCGCTGGGGCTCGTGCGCAGGCTGGGAAGTTGCGAAGTGTCGTTTGGCGATCTGCTGGGACCCCGCGCGTGGTCGCTGGGGCTGGTTTGCACGCTGGGAAGGTGGCAGGTGTCATTTGGTGAGCCGCTGGGACGCTGTGCGGTGTAGTTAAGGCCTGTCTGCGCGCTGGGAAGTTGTCAGGTGACGTTTGGCGAACCTTTGGGACCCAGTGCAGGGTCGTTGGGGTCCGTGCGTGCGCTGGGAAGGTGGCAGGTGTCGTTTGGCGATCTGCTGGGGTCCAATATTCTAGGTGAGGTCTTACTAATGCATTGTAAAGTTTTAACATTACTGCCCTTGATTTAAATTCAACACTTCTCACAATATATCCGAGCATCTTGTTGGCCTTCGCACCTTCGCACCTTCCCAGTGTGCGCGCCCCCCACCGACCCCGCGAGCCTCTGGTGTCCCAGCGGATCACCAAATGACACTTTGCACCTTCCCAGCACGTGCACGGACCCCAGTGTGGAAGAATAAACACTTCAGTCTAAATTTAGATCCAAAGTTCTTCAATGCATTTTATTAACATTCCAGCAATTGCAGGGAGAGACAATCAGAAGGCAAACGAATATAAGTTCTTCTAGTAACCCATGAGTTCTCTGCTCGCAGGCAGAAACAGAGAGTTTATATAGCTAAACGGGCATGATTCTACATAAGGCAGTAACCAATCAAGTCTTTACAAGTATTCTACTTGTACCAATCACATGTTAATAAGCTTTTATAGTAACCTTGTATTTCTATCACTAGTGGCTAGTATTTTGCGTTGTGAAAGAAAAGTGAAGAAGCAAGCAAAATGTTTATCTAGTTTCTTAGCAACTTTCAGTTACAGATAGTGACAGCTAGAACATTCTGAAGAAATAAGAGACCTTTTGTACTCATTCTTTCTATCATGTATACAATTGTTCCAGACACAAGTCTATCTCTAACATTGTTCACTTCTACATTCCGCCCTTTGGAGCTTCTAGCTTCACCTTGACTTAGACTTCAATATTCATTAAACCTCTTATTTCATTTTTTTTGTCCTGATCATCCTCATACATAAGTCTGGCACTCTCCTTCTGCCCTATGGATTCTAACTCCATAGGGAGTTAGCATCCATAAGTTTGCATTTTCCCAGCCTTACAGGTACAACAGCACGTAATAAGAAGGAAACAAAAATATGCACAAATCACAGTACCTGTGGCAAAGTGGCTGGTGAAGGGGAACAGGTGTAGCAGTGATGCGATGCAGGAGTGACAGACTGACAACGGTATCCAGTGACAAAGGTGCTTTATTTATAATCCAGGTCTGGCGACCGTCAAATAATAAATCCCCGGCTATACACAACAATGTGTAAAGCGCGGGGATAACAAACAGGGCAGAGTCCCGAACAAAAACAAACACACGGTCACCAGTCCTGGGTGAGTGCAGTCGTGCTGGTGTGGAGTGCAAACACAGATAGGTTGTGACGGTAGTGCAGTGGTGTTCGGATTTGTGCTGTCCCTCTACGACAGCTCCGAGGTGTGCTTTAACTGTCTGGTCAAAATAAAACACGAACAATTACAAGACAGACAAACACAACACAAAACACGAACCCGCCTCTTTATTTTCAATCTGAGAGCTCCTCTCAGTCCTTCTCTACACCGAGCTTTACCCAAACGAAGGAAAAGATCAGCGTTACCCTGGCCCTATATGTAATCCCAGATGATATCTAGGTAAACGGTTGCAGCTGCCTTATTACTTGCAGCTGCCCCTCGTTTACCTTTCAAGTCAAAACGGTCTTACAACAGAGTCTCGCTTCCTTCCAGGCTGACCCACTTCCCGGTCCCGGAAACGAACTGTCAGGCCAGCCCTTCCAGATACTTCTCCTCCCGTTCTTTAGCGCCCTCACAGGTCGGGAGGAAGATTTATCACCAGAACTCATTATATTTCTGTCACAGTACCAAAGACAAATAATAGACCTTGCACTACAGTGGTCCCAAGGTCACCCAATAATCCACTTAACCAAGCTCCCCAGGAGCTAGGAGTTTGGTGCAATTTAGTAACTTCCTTCCTGATATGTTCAGTAAGGTCATGTATTTGTTCCGCATTATCGGGGATATATGTGCAGCATTCGGTGCCAATAATTGCACACACACCACCTAAACAGCTTTTCATAGTGGCAATGGAGTGGCAAATCCTCTTCGCAAGTTGTGGCAAATCCTCTTCCTTATTTCTCTTCGTCTGGTGGGGCAGTGGTCTTCTTGCAGTGGGAGGCGTGGATCCAAGTCTGGAGGCCCTGGCACTTTACTGCAGTATGAGTGGTGAATAGAACCTGATAAGGGCCTTTCCACCTAGGAGCGAGTGCAGTTTTCCGGTGATGTACCTTGACGTAGACCCAATCTCCTGGCCTAAGGTCGTGGCACTGTTCTCCAGAGTCTCTAGGCAATGCCTCTTGAACCTGTGAATGGAAAGCTTTCACACATCTCATTAAAGTCTGGCAGTATTGCAAAACAGTTTCATCAGTTAAAGTAATGTCCATCAACAGAGGGTTAATGGGAGGGGTGGCTGGAAGTCTCATGGGCCTTCTCATTAGTATTTCATGTGGACTCAGTCCGATCCTCCTGTTGGTACTGGATCGCATGCTCATAAGAGCAAGGGGCAGAGCATCCGGCCATTTGAGACCAGTTTCAGCACAGATTTTTGCAATTTTGTTTTTCAGTATTCCATTTTGTTTCTCCACTGCTCCTGCAGACTGTCGGTGGTGCGGTGTATGGAAGTTCTGCTGAATTTGTAGGGCTCTGCATATCTCTTTTACTATTTGTCCTGTAAAGTGAGTTCCTCTATCGCTATTAATAGCAATAGAGGAACTGCTTTGGCACATGGGTAAGCTTCTACCCATCCAGAAAACATGCATACAACTACTAACACATATTCATAAGAGCAACATTTCTGCATTTGTATAAAATCTATTTGGATATTTACAAAGGGCCCCAGGGAGGGGATGCCGCCGCTTTGTTTTCACAGATTTTCCCACATTGTATGCTTGGCAGTTAGGACAAGCATGACAATACTGTTGAGCCACTGCGGGGAAATTTGGAGCATACCAATCTTTTCTAATAGAGTCAAGCATCCCCCCTTTGCTGACTGTCGTGGAACTTTTCAGGGCCGCAACTAAAAGAGCCAACTGCACCAGGTATTCAGAGATATAAAGCTTTATTAGTTTGCACAAACGAGAACAGCTCAACACATCAGTGTTAGGAAACCCGAGCAGTGTTCTGCTATACAGAGTTAGCATACAGTTATTATACCTTTACAGAGAGAAAGGGTGGTTTCCCTTTCAACCAATAAGCTAGAGCCAACCCAGTTGGTGTAACAAAGAAAGGGGGACAGGTATTTACAAGGTAGTACAATAAAGGTTAGGTGGAAAGGTGGGTTCGCCTGATCAACCGATAAGCTGGAGTCAGCTCAGTTGGTGTAATTAAGAAAGGGGACAGGTATTTACAAGGTAGTACAATAAAGGTTAGGTGGAAAGGTGGGTTCGCCCTGATCAACCGATAAGCTGGAGCCATGTTCCTTTGTCACACCACCCACAGTTTGGTTTTCAGCTATAATGCATCTGCAGTTTAATACATTTACTTTATTTCTATAAACTTAATAGATCATAAACTCAAAATGCTTTAAAGCATATAACTCAGTGAATAATTGTAGTACAGAGTGGCAACAAACAGATACAGGAATGGTTCTATGCAATTATTCCCCTACAATACATTAACATTAATGTTTGTGTCGTAATAAATACAGCTTCTGCTGTTATTTAAAGTTATTTTCTTTAATGGAATTTATCATTTTGTAAGCAAATTACATGCGTACATGTTTTTCAGTGTATATTTCCGTAAAATTAATAGTACATATTTTTATATAAAGTATTTTGCAGTAATATTGAAAGGGTTTTCATTTAATTAAAAAAACTGAAATGTATGTAAAAATTAAGGTTAATTCCACCTAAAAACACGGCATTTTTTTACAGTGTACCTAATGTTCCTTACAGCAAGACTTCGGACACAACAAGCACATACGTTTCGCCGAAGAGTTCCGGACAGAAGTTTTGGTTTAATTTTAATAAAATAATAGTTTACCCATGTAATTACAATGTAGACATATGCGTTGGTTTAAAAAATATAATACAAAAAAGCTGTGTCTTCCCAAAGAATGTTTTTAAACTAGGTGAGAGATAGGTGGTGAATTAAAGCTGATCACTACGGATCGAAGGAACTTCTTATTTTAAAGTTGTGAGTGATAGTCCATAATACAGACAAGCATCATAAACAACAGACCTTATTCCAAGTATTTAAATGTATTATACAGTGTCAGGAGCTCCTTGAATTATTAGGGAGACACGTTTTTGTCTCCTCCTTAAGTCAAATGTCTACCCAAAGTCTGTTTTTTTTGCTATGAATTGTTGACCTAAGGTAGGTTACAGATATATATTGGGGTTCAACGAGCGCCTCATTACAGAATGCTCAGTTTAGTTTGTTTTGTGCAGGGTTCATACACTTTTTTAACATCAAAATTCCATACTTTTTCCAGACTTCCATTTGTTTTTCCCAGACTTGTGTTTCAGTTAGTTTCTACTAGTTTTTCGATAATTATCCACATAGGCGGGCAGCCGCAGAGCATTATATCTTTTTCATCCAGAGCAGAAGTTGCTCCTGGTTTTCTAAAAGTATTTGTCAGAATCTGGAGGTGCATATCCAGCAAGAGACAATGCAGGTGTGCAAAAGAGAAAATGCAGGTATGCAAAAGAGAAGTAAGATACAATCTATGTCCAATATTTGAGAACTACGTTGCATTATTTACAAAAAGAATATTAAAGTTGTATACTTGTGCCAAAATAGGATAGTATAATGGTACCAATAGTATACTAAAACCAGGCAATTTTGGCACAAGTATACTTGCAGTATATTACTTTTTTGTAAGGGATGATATTGGATTCTGATCCAGACTTCTTTATCCCCTCTGTTAAATGTTGAACACTATGGGAGGTGAAAAATAACAAAAATGAAATAAATGTGCAAGTGTTGTATATTAAACATATAAGTCAAATACTAAATACAGTTCACTCTCACTATAACAACCCTGTTTGGGTCCAAAGCCTTTTTTCACTATAGTAAAAGGACAACCCAAAACGAACAAGCTGCTGGAGTAAGTTAAGGAAGTCACCTTGGATAAAGGCATTAGCTAAATTATTAATAGTACTGTTTTATTCTCTTTTTTTATTACAGTATGTGTCACTACCACTAATAATAACAACAATGACAACAATGACAATGCCTGCTGGTTCCCAGCTGTCAGTCCCAGAGCCAGAGGAGGTGGCGCTGCCTTCCCGAGAGCCAGAGGGGGTGGAGCTGCCATCCCGAGAGCCAGAGGTGGTGGAGCTGCCGTCCCGAGAGCCAGAAGAGGTGGAGCTGCCATCCCGAGAGCCAGAGGGGGTGGAGCTGCCGTCCCGAGAGCCAGAGTGTGTGGAGCTGCCAGCCCGAAAGCCCGAGGGGGTGCAGCTGCCAGCCCGAGAGCCAGAGGGGATGGAGCTGCCAGCCCGAGAGCCAGAAGGGGAGGAGCCACAGACCCGTGAGCCAGAAGGGGAGGAGCCACGGACCCTAGAGCCAGAAGGGGAGAAGGCTGACGCCCCTCAGCAGCCCTTGCACATGCTGCTGAGAGGAGCTCAGTGGAGGCGCACCCGACTGCGATGGCAGGAGGTGCCAGCCCAACTTCAGAGGCCGCTAGAATGGCCACAGCCACCACCACCAATGCCGGAGTGTCTGGAACCGTTGCCACTGGAGGAGCTGGAACTGCCGTTGCCGGAGTGGCCGCCGTCTTCGCCTGCTGTTCCCGAGGGTCCGCCTACTGTTCCCAAGGGGACAACATGTCCACCTGCTGTTCCCGAGGGTCTGCCGTCTCAACCTGCTGTTCCCGAGGGTCCGCCGTCTCCACCTGTTGTTCCTGAGGGTCCGCCATCTCTGCCTGCTGTTCCAGAGGGTCCGCCTGCTGTTCCTGAGGGTCCTCCGTCTCCGCCTGCTGTTCGTGAGGGGCCGCCATTCCCGCCTCCACTACCAGAGGAAGACGGGCCGTTGTTCCCGCCTCCGCCACCAGAGGGAGACGGGCAGCTGTTCTTGACTCCACCACGAGAGGTGCCACCAGCGCTGCTCCTGCTGGAGGTTCCAGGTTCCCTGCCAGCGGTCGCGTACTTTGAAGGTCCGGGGCCCCCGCCATTGAAGAAAGCTTGGGGGATCCAACATCAACCCCGCCCACCACCACCTGCTGAAATAGCCCACCCGAGGGACATAAGGGGACTCTTGGGGGGAGGGCTTGGGTTCAAGGGGGGGGGGCGGCCTACGTACTTTGTACGTGGGGGGAGGTGTGTGGCAGAGCAGGGATTTGTAAATATTGGCAGGGATGGGGTTAAATTCTCCTCCCTGTCCAGGTTTATTACGTCAGGTGGGAGCAATCAATTAATCAATTAGCACCCAGCCACCTGACATAAAAGGAGGCCTCAGCACCTCAGTAGAGAGGTAGCTGAGGAAGCAAGGGTGTTTTTCTTTGTGTGCTGGTTTTTGTTAATTTTTCGCAATCCAGTGAAGGCAACGCTCAGCCTGGAAGCCTTATTTTTTGTAAGTTTCACTTTGTGTTTATTGTCTGTGTTTTAGAAACCTTTTGTTTGGCCCTTGTGCCTGTTTATTTTGTGTTTTTTATTTAATAAAAGTATTTTGGTTTGAACTGCAGTCTGTCTCTGGGCCTCATCCCTTGCGCCATCCTGTCACACCGCCAAATTCAGACGCCAAGCAAAATAATCTGTTATACAATGACATTGGAAATGCGTGTAGAAAAGGAGAAGCCATACTAATGGGGGATTTCAACTTCCCCCATATAAAATGGGAAAACCCGGTGGGGAGCACGACGGACAAAATTGAAATGGTGGAAATGACAAATGACTGCTTCCTAACGCAATTTGTTAAGGCACCTACTAGAGGGGAGGCATGCCTTGATTTAGTCTTTTCAAATAACAAAGACAGAATAACTAAAACAGAGGTCAGAGAGCCATTGGCAAACTCAGACCACAACATGGTCTCATTCAAAGTGATTTTTAAAACCCCAAAAGTAATGACTAAAACTAAGGTTTACAATTTTAGAAAAGCAAACTATGAAGGTATGAAACAGAGACTAACAGAAGTAGATTGGAGTAAAAAAGAGAAAACATCCACATAAAAAGGGGTGGCTGTTTTTCAAAAATTTAGTACTAGAGGCGCAAAACAATTACATCCCAAAAGTAGACAAATCTAAATCCAAAACAAAATGGACAAAATGGTTTAATAGATCACTTAAAAAAATATTCAGCGAAAAAAGGCACTTTATAAAGCGTTTAAAAAGGACCAGAAACAAAGTACACAGAAAGAGAATTTGGAACTGCAAACACAAGTCAGAAAGGAAGTTAGAAAGGCCAAGAGAGAGATAGAAATCAATATTGCTAAGGGGGCTAAAACCAATTCCAAAATTCCTGTTCCTATCCAATTTTAAATAACTTTAGCATAACAGAGGCAGAAGTGTTAAGGGACTAGGAGTTCTTAAAATAAACAAATCCCCTGGTCCGGATGAGATCCTCCCAATAGTACTCAAAGAAATGAAAGAAGTTATTTACAAACCACTAACCAAGATCATGCAACAGTCTCTTGACACAGGGGTTGTACCGACAGACTGGAAAATAGGAAATGTAATACCGATCCACAAAAAGGGAAACAAAACCGAACCAGGTAACTACAGACCAATAAGCCTGACTTCTATTATATGTAAACTTAAGGAAACTATAATAAGATCCAAAATGGAAAATTACCTATATGGCAACAATATCCTGGGAGACAGTCAGCATGGTTTTAGGAAAGGGAGATCATGTCTAACTAACCTCCTTGATTTTTTTGAGGATGTAACATCGACAATGGATAATTGCAAAGCATACGACATGGTTCATTTAGATTTCCAGAAAGCTTGTGACAAAGTCTTGCATAAAAGATTAATTCTCAAACTGAACGCAGTAGGGATTCAAGGAAATGCATACACATGGATTAGGGAGTGGTTAACATGTAGAAAACAGAAAGTACTGATTAGAGGAGAAACCTCAAAATGGAGCGAGGTAACCAGTGGTGTACCACAGGGAACAGTATTAGGTCCTCTGCTACTCCTAATATACATTAATGATTTAGATTCTGGTATAGTAAGCAAACTTTGTTAAATTTGCAGACAAAACAAAAATAGGAGAAGTGGCAAACACTGTTGCAGCAGCAAAGGTCATTCAAAATGATCTAGACAGCATTCAGAACTGGGCAGACACATGGCAAATTAAATTTAATAGAGAAAAGTGCAAAGTATTGCATGCAGGCAATAAAAATGTGCATTATAAATATCATATGGGAGATACTGAAATTGAAGAAGGGAACTATGAAAAAGGCCTAGGAGTTTATGTTGACTCAGAAATGTCTTCTTCTAGACAATGTGGGGAAGCTATAAAAAAGGCCAACAAGATGCTCGGATATATTGTGAGGAGTGTTGAATTTAAATCAAGGGAAGTAATGTTAAAACTTTACAATGCATTAGTAAGACCTCACCTAGAATATTGTGTTCAGTTCTGGTCACCTTGTTACAAAAGGATATTGCTGCTCTAGAAAGAGTGCAAAGAAGAGCAACCAGAATTATCCCGGTTTAAAAGGCATGTCATATGCAGACAGGCTAAAAGAATTGAATCTATTCAGTCTTGAACAAAGAAGACTACGCTGGCGATCTGATTCAAGCATTCAAAATCCTAAAAGGTATAGACAATGTCGACCCAGGGGACTTCTTTGACCTGAAAAAAGAAACAAGGACCAGGGGTCACAAATGGAGATTAGATAAAGGGGCATTCAGAACGGAAAATAGGAGGCACTTTTTTACACAGAGAATTGTGAGGGTCTGGAACCAACTCCCCAGTAATGTTGTTGAAGCTGACACCCTGGGATCCTTCAAGAAGCTGCTTGATGAGATTCTGGGATCAATAAGCTACTAACAACCAAACGAGCAAGATGGGCTGAATGGCCTCCTCTCTTTTGTAAACTTTCTTATACACACACTTAGCCTCAGCCATGCGTAAAAGGGCTTTATTTCCTCAACCACAGCAGCTACAGCGCTCAAAACTCCTTTAATTTAAAGGAAGTCAAATGTGAATTGTTTCACAGTCTCTCTTTTACCTGTGAAGCCAAAGAATAATTTGTGAAATACAATAACATATTGAAGACCAGCTGTGAATTGTTTCACAGCTTCCGTTTTACATGTGAATCCTAATAATTTGTGAAAAACAGTAACTGTGACAAGATGACAGAGGTTGAGACTCAGAGACAGTGTGAAAAGTTCAAAATAAAGCTTTTAATTCACAAAAATACAAAATAAACCGGCACGAGGGCCAAACAAAAAGGTTTCAAACACAAATAAGACAATTAAACTTACACAAAATACAGCTTCCAGGCTGGGCGTTACCTTCACTGGATTCAAAAACATGAACAAAAGAACAGCACACACAGATCACCACTCTTGCTTCCTCAGCTACTCTCCTTCTTCTGGAACTCTCTTCTTCTGTTCTTATGAATGAAACCTAAGGAACAACTGTCTGAAACAACAACATCATCATCATCATCATCATCATCATCATCATCATCATCATCATCATCATCATCATCATCATCATCATCATCATCAAAGTAATAAAAATAAGAGAATCATTTTCACCTAACTCTGGGCAGCCACATGTCATACATTGCCAAGTGTGTGGAATTAGCTCAAATGGTAGAGCGCTCGCTTCGCATGCGAGAAGTAGCAGGATCAATACCCGCATTCTCCAATGGATGCGTTTTCTTTACTAAATGGTTGGAAAATGTTCGATCTGGTCTTATTTGAGAACAATAATTTCATTCCAACAGCTGTAAAATAGTGTATTAAAAAACAAACAAACACAGAAGCTGCCCCCTCTGAGAATCAAACTCAGGACTTTCAGATTATGAGACTGACGCGCTACCTTTTGCGCTAAGGAGGCAGAGACACCTTGTGGTCGCCATTTATCAACCCTGTCCTTCAAATTTCCAAAGCCGAGGGAAAACATGCATGCAACAAAAGTCGCGAGCCAGGCAGGAGTCGAACCTACAATCTTCTGATGTGTAGTCAGACTATCCATTGTGCCACTGACCACTGTGTTCTGGAAGCACTGTTAACGCACACTCAGCAACAGGAACAACAGTTGTAGTGGTGGCAGCTATTGACTGCTGCAGTCAGCTGCGCTTGCCAGTCTTTTGCTAAATTGTGTATTGTCCTCAAAGAGCCCCCCTCCCATCCTTCCTTCGATAGCTCAGCTGGTAGAGCGGAAGACTGTAGCGAAACACATTGCCATCCTTAGGTCGCTGGTTCAATTCCGGCTCGAAGGACAATACATTTTTTTTTCCCACCTGATCTTACTGGTAATGAGGACAAAAAGAAGGATTGAAACCTAAGGAACAACTGTCTGAAACATCATCATCATCATCATCATCATCATCATCATCAAAGTAATAAAAATAAGAGAATCATTTTCGCCTAGCTCTGGGCAGCCACATTTCATACATTGTCAAGTGTGTGGAATTAGCTCAAATGGTAGAGCGCTCGCTTCGCATGCGAGAAGTAGCGGGATCGATACCCGCATTCTCCAATGGATGCATTTTCTTTACTAAATGGTTGGAAAATTTTCAATCTGGTCTTATTTGAGAACAATAATTTCATTCCAACAGCTGTAAAATAGTGTATTAAAAAACAAACAAACACAGAAGCTGCCCCCTCTGAGAATCAAACTCAGGACTTTCAGATTATGAGACTGACGCGCTACCTTTTGTGCTAAGGAGGCAGAGACACCTTGTGGTCGCCATTTATCAACCCTGTCCTTCAAATTTCCAAAGCCGAGGGAAAACACGCATACAACAAAAGTCGCGAGCCAGGCGGGCGTCGAACCTACAATCTTCTGATGTGTAGTCAGACTATCCATTGTGCCACTGACCCCTGTGTTCTGGAAGCACTGTTAACGCGCACTCAGCAACAGGAACAACAGTTGTAGTGGTGGCAGCTATTGACTGCTGCAGTCAGCTGAGCTTGCCAGCCTTTTGCTGAATTGTGTATTGTCCTCAAAGAGCCACCCTCCCATCCTTCCTTCGATAGCTCAGCTGGTAGCGCGGAGGACTGTAGTGAAACACATTGGCATCCTTAGGTCGCTGGTTCAATTCCGGCTCAAAGGACAATACATTTTTTTTTCCCACCTGATCTTACTGGTAATGAGGACAAAAAGAAGGAATGAAACCTAAGGAACAACTGTCTGAAACAACAACAACAACAACATCATCATCATCATCATCATCAGTAATAAAAATAACAATCTTAAAACTTGTAATTGTTTTTGTATTTTGTGGGACAGTGATGGGGTAAGTAGATTCGTAACAATCTCTTATAGACATGATTATTGAAAATATGGCGCTCGATGATGTCATTACGGCACAACGTCACTGCCTCTTTGACTTACAACGCATGCTCACGCTGTTTTATGCAAGTGTAAACGCGCAGTTTCAGAATACTTTATACTGGAATCCTATCAGAAGGGTTCCGGAACGCAAGTGTAAAAGCACCTTTATTTTTCTGTCTTCACATTTTCTACTTTTGTACTTTCTGCTGTGCTCCATATTAATTTTACCGGCAAATGTTAAATGGTAATAAATCTTTCTTCTTTGTAAAGTAACCTAAATAGATACCTTTTACCTAGTGTATTTATTTGTGTTTCAAATTCAAACTGATAACATTGATACTGTAAAAACATATTAAATGACACTTAGCTTTGTTTTAACACTAAGCTTTGTTTTAAACAGCTATTTAAAGTAGGCTTAAAGTTGAGGCTATGTGGTCCAGTGGTTAAAGAAAAGGGCTTGTAACCAGGAGGTCCCCGGTTCAAATCTCATCTTAGCCACTGACTCAATGTGTGATTCTGAGCAAGTCACTTAACCTCCTTGTGCTCCGTCTTTCGGGTGAGATGTAATTATAAGTGACTCTGCAGCTGATGCATAGGTCACACACCCTCGTCTCTGTAAGTCGCCTGGGATAAAGGTGTCTGCTAAATAAATAAATAATAATAATAAAGTAAAATTTCATAAAGTAATATATATAATAGTTGACCAATGTCTATTGCATTAAATTGCAATTTAAAATATATATATATTATTATTGTCTAGTTATTATTGTCTAGTTACATGTTTTGCTTAATTAGGTAGGGTAGTTTCTTTTGTGTTTTTTGCTGGGGGTGTGGTTGTATGGTTTTGGGTGTCAGTTCTGGACTGTTTGCAACCTCAGTTTTCATCAAACCTCCATTTCATCACTCTCAATGTTTTTCATCTCATGAAGTCATCTAAATCATAATAAAGAGGGTCCTATGGCTAGCAACAGTATGTCATGTCCACATAAAAACACAATAGTAGTAATTAGGCTTGCTACGTTCAATTTGAATTAATAAAGCTTTACAAACGCTGGATAGATTCAGGATTTTGACAATTTACATTTACATTTTTAAGTGTAGGTAGAAAACTACCCAGTTTTTTTCCCACGTTAAAATAATAATAATAATAATAATAATAATAATAATAATAATAATAATAATAATAATAATAATAATAAGAGGGTGTTTTTAAATCTTACTGGGCTCTATGTATTAATATTGGTTACCTGTTGGTAAATGCAGCGAATTCGTATCCTCTGTCCGTAGAATTTTTGCGTGCGATGTACTAAGTAGCTCTGGTAATATCACCGCAAGGTTACGAACGGCATAAATTACAGCTCATTATACAGGAGAGATTGGAATTTGCATATCATTATAAATAGATTAGCAACACCGAAATTCATGATTTAGAACTTCCTTCTGGCAAGTGAACAGACAGAAATGCCAGTAGTTGGCAAATATTAGAGCGAGCGATGGCATCTGCAGATTCAACTATGCACCTGTTAGTTAAATAGAAAAAAATGTAGCTATTATTTAACACTTCGCATGGACAAAAACCTTAACAAAAGAAACATGGAAAGAAATAACAAAATAAATGCACTGGGACACTAAGCGACAGACACTTGACATTCAAAGTAAATGGAAACAAAAACTCAACACGAAAGTCAACCTAATACTAAAGTTTGTTCAATGTCAATTGCTGACTTTACAGCTAATCAAGACAAATGTCTTGAGTGTTTACGTGAAATCAGTGTGATTTATTATTATTATTTGTTTATTTAGCAGATGCCTTTATGCAAGGCGACTTAGAGACTAGGGTGTGTGAGCTATGCATCAGCTGTAGAGTCACTTACAACTACGTCTCACCCGAAAGACGGAGCACAAGGAGGTGAAGTGACTTGTTCAGGGTCACACAATGAGTCAGTGGTTGAGGTGGGATTTGAACCGGGGACCTCCTGGTTACAAGCCCATTTCTTTAATCACTGGACCACCTAGCCTCCTCAAAAACAGCTCTTATACTCGTATTGCTCAAGCATTCTATTCAAAAGTTTTTCAGCAGTGTGTTCCTTATTCTCGGAATTGTTATGATTTGAAATTTTAATTTTTTCTAGACCTATTCTATTTTGTAATCCCGGTTGACCTATTAATTTGTGTAATTTCATTAACTTTTTGTTGTTCAAATGTTCTAGTGTTTTGTTCTCAAGGTTGTCTACGAAGTAACTGTCTCATTTCTGATGGAGGGAACATGCAATTTATGTCATTTATTACTGTCTCTATTTCATTACTTATTTCTCTAATTCGTCTTGCCGATGTCAATTTAGCTTCCTGCATTACCTTAAACGAAGTCTCTTTTAATATCTGATTTACATTTAATCTTTCTCTGCACACCCGATACACACTAAAAGGGCAATCCCAAAGGGTCTAGGAATAAGAATACAAAGAATATTCTCAAAAGAAAGTGACTATGTAAAACAAAGAAATGTATTAAAAACAAATCTTAAAAAAAGAGGATACAAAGAAAGAATTATAGAGACGGAGTTAAGAAAAGTGGATAAACTAAAAAGAGGTGATCTACTAGATTATAAAAATAGAGATAAAAAGGTCAAAAGAGTCCCATAATAATGACTTACTCTAAACTTTTGCCCAATATTTCTAAGATAGTTTGGAAACACTTGCGGATTCTACATAATTCAAAAAAATTAAAAAAAGTATTTCTTAAGGCCCCAGTTGTAGCATTCAAAAGAGAAGGTAATTTAGGTGATATTTTAGTTCACAGTAAACATAAAAGAATAATTGACAAAATAGGTTCTACGAACATGTGCACCAGTAGATGTAAAGTGTGTAAATACATAGGCAAAAGTAAAAATATAATTAAACATAAGAACACCACATATCCACTAAAAACTAATACCTACTGTAAAAATAGCAATGTTGTTTATGGAATAGCCTGTGAAAAATGTGATGAAATCAAATATGTTGGAGAGACTGGAACTACTTTATATAAACAAATTCAGAACCACCTTTCATTAATTAGAAATAAAAAAATGAATGAACCAATAGTACAGCACTTCACCAGTCAAGGACATGACATAAATGATGTAAAGTTTGTAGTATTAGAACAGCTAAAATTAGACAATGTGACATATAGAAGAATAAAAGAAAGTAAATGGATAAATAGACTGAACACGATTATGCCAGCGGGACTCCACAGAAAAGAATGAACTAATTAACTTCAATAGATATATAACATTTAAATAAATAAACAAAGTTCGTTCAAAAGTTGTGCATGCTGATGCACTGGGGAGGCCAAATTTAGACTGATCCTCAGAGCCAGCAAGGCCAAATCTAAACTGATCCTCAGAGCCAGCATTGCATGATATAATAAAAATATAAATTTATGTAAAGTAATGTTAATTAGAATTAATACAGATTCAAAGATAGAAGTAAAAGTGATGTCACAATATATAGAACAGCATTACATCATGTATGAATAAATCATGGATTTGAATGTAAACAATAACAAATAGTTGTCATGCCATCAAAAACCTATAAATACCTCCAATGTTTTGATTCAAACACGGGCTCCCTTGAGAAAGTTATGTACAACATATCGAAACGTTGGGCAGCTGGCTCTTTGAGCTAAAATATATATACAGTATATAAAATAAACTTGAATTGGTTATTATGTTCTTATATTTTGTGTTCAGCATTCAAAATATTGAAATGGACACTGAACACTCCAAAAATGACTGAAACTAAAAGTTGTTTTCCTTGTGCTGCAATCACTTCTGATGCTTCAGATATTAGTTGTTCACTGCTTTTCTTATTTAAAAAAAAAACATGTTAATCATCATAATATTTAAATTGTCAAAAGAGAACAAGGGGCTGGATTAAATCAAATCTTTGACCCACCCGCTAATAGCAAACTACAAACCTGCACTTGATAGGGATTATATTTGAGTAGAAGAAGCTTCTGTCAAAACAATAAAGCCGTCGCTGAGTAGAGGTTTGTAGTTTTCTATTAGCGGGTGGATCAAAGTTTTAATTTACTCCCAGCCCTGGTTATGGAGAACATAAACATTAGATGAAAATCTCTGAATAAGAATAAAAAGACCTCTTGACCTCAAATTCTTCCTTTTTCTTCAGCTAAAAGGAATAATGCAATCACATTTGGAGGAAACTGTTTATTTTTTTCTTATCTAATTCCACTCACCTGTTTCATAACATTCAGAAGGGTTTTGCTGGGAAAATTAGTTGTTTAAAAAGAAAAAAGCATTAAACAAGATGAAAGATGAAACTACTACTTCAGTTTATCACCACTTGTAAAATATAACTTCACACGTTTTTTAAATAAGTCACACCAAAAAACAATATAAATCATTAACATACACATTTCTTTGCTCAATGGTTATAAAAATTAAACCAACAGTGCAAGTCTTTTTCTTAAATATTTGAAAGTGTATCTTGGCAAAAGCAATGGTTTTCAATGAAGGCGGTTACACGCAGCGGCAGAGGGACGCAACACCGCAGAGGCGGCGCGCAAGAGATTAAATATTTTCAATTTTTGCGCGCGTTGTGACGTAACCTACCAACAGCCAATCAGGGAAAAGTAGGAGGTTCCTTTGAGAGGAAGAAATAAAAAAAATAAAATGGAGGAAAAGCTTTTCGCTTTAATTGCAGATTTCCCGGGGTTGTATAATACAACAATTAACAGTTACCGAGATATTAATAAAAAAAGCTGCAGCATGGAGGTCTGCGGGTGTACAAATGGGATTACCGAGTGAATATTAAATATACATAATTACGTAAATGAGATAATGTATATTTTTTGTGCTAAACTCCACATTGAAAATAATTATGTAGTTGCTACTATAACGTAAGCATTTTTTTGGTAAATTAACTGCAGACAAACTTTTAAAAGATAAAGCGCAAAATGTTTTATTTGGTGTACATGTGTTATAGTTTAACAGTTTTTAACAATTAATTTTAATTTTAATTAATTTTTTAATTTTTACAATTTTTTGACAATTGCCTGATGTTTTGGGTGCTCTATAAATGGTGTGTTGACTCCTGCCACTTCACTTCTCTCTGTCCCTCAGTTTGGTTGGGGTTATTGTGGTGCTAAAGTAAGCTTTTTTGATAAATTAACTGCAGACACTTAAAAGATAAAGCAAAACGTTTACATATATTTTAACAGTTTTAATAAAATTAATAAAAAGGAGGAGGTGATTGTGGTGGTGTGGGGTTACAATTAGGTTTTATAAAAAAAATATTTATAATGTTTTGCTCCTCAGTTTTGTCTTTTGTCAGTGTTTTCAGTTATATCAAAAGAGTTTTATTTTCCCGCTGGCATTTACTGTTTGTTGCTCGGCAACCAAAACCTGCAGCCGTGACGTAACGACTGACCGCCCCCTGACTTTACCCTGCTGCGTTTGGTGTGAGGCACAGGAAGCAGGCGGCATGCGCCGCGTCCGTGTGAACGCCCTTAAGAGTCATCCTCGAAGGAACACTCGTCCTTCATTTATCCTGCGTAATAAACTACATTGTCCTTTTGTCTTATCTCTTCTGTTGTGACAATTCCTCGTCCTTAAACAAAATATGGAATTGAACAATAGTAAATGATCAGTAGCCCTACTTAAATATAACTCAACTGAAAATAAAAACAACTAGCTAACATATTCAATAATAATAAATCTGCAAATACCAATGGGGTAATATTAAAGTAGGACAAAGTATTATACATATTCATATTAGAATTGGATTGTATTACATACTGTGGTAAATGTTTCAGAATGGTTGAATACATTAATATTTTTGTTTGTTACTGCACCATCAAATATAAAATGCACAATTTGTCGAGCTAAAGCTGGATTTAGTTAACTATGATGTCAGCACAAAATTACTAATAATTTAAACATTTGCCGTAAATAAAACAGTTTTATATTGTATTGAGTCAAGCACAAGTTTTGACAAATTTGAAAACATTCTATGTTTTAAAAACTTTGTTGTCTCCACGCTTACACATAGGACTTTATTTTATTTTTATTTTTTTAATTAGTTACATAAAGTGGTTAGATAGATGGATAATACACAAATCTATCGGTGATTCTACAGGTTGAATTACATTATAGGAATATTTCATATTTAGGCCTGAACCAAGTCAAAACTTTGACAAACCCGCAAACCACAAATTACAATCCAGTCCTTGATAGTGGGATTTTTTTTATGAGAAGAACAAAGAAAGAACCATCTGACAAAAAAAGAAACTGCCACAGGGTACAGGTTTGTATTATTTATTTATTTTTTATTAGCGGATAGGCCCACGCCTTCATATTAGTGAAAATTTTACCAAGATCAGGACAAATAAATAAACAGGCTTGCCTTTCTCTCCACAGTTTATTTCAAGGTTGTTCGGTTTATTTATTTTTTTCCGGATGTCTTCTAAAGCAACTGTTTCTTCCTTTTTGATCTTTTCTGTTGCATCATTTTTTAGTTTGACATTTTTACGCTTTCTGCCTCTCCTCGCGTTCGCTATTCTTATTACTTTTTGGCGCAATTTGAACAAAACGTCATAATATATTGGGTGCGTTCACGGGATCATTCTGCGCAGAATCTGACCAATTTAACCAAATGGTGCGTTCACGGAGATCATTCTTAGAAGATCATAGGCTAAATTGGTCAGATTTTGCACAAAATCTGCACAGAATGATCCCTGTGAATGCTACAATCTGCACGCCAGTGTGCGCTGGGTAATGTAGTTGTGTAACTTTCTCAACATGATCAATGGCAGGCTTGACTTCGTAGTAAATACAACACTTTGAAGCGCACATAGCCTGTCCATGTTTGTGATAACAATGGGCTCCGGGGTCGAATGCAGCGTGCCAAAGTTAGTCCACTTAATGTGTCTAACTAGTGTGGATTAAGCAGGTTTAGTCCACTTGCTTGGACTAAAGTTAGTACCCTTGTTAATCCCGTATTGCAGCGTACCAGACCATAATCACCACAGGTGGATCATCCGGACTAAACATGATCCTGATTGCAGCAGCGTACCAAATCAGACGTGAGATGATCCTCTTCAGATGGACTAACTTAGTACAGCACTATGAAGTATAAGGCTAACTTAGTACAGCACTATGAAGTATAAGGCTAACTTAGTACAGCACTATGAAGTATAAGGCTAACTTAGTACAGCACTATGAAGTATAAGGCTAACTTAGTACAGCACTATGAAGTATAAGGCTAACTTAGTACAGCACTATGAAGTATAAGGCTAACTTAGTACGCTTGCTCGTCCTACGTTTATACAGCACATTTTAAAACAGACCGCTCCGTTATTCTCTGAAATGTCTGAATTATTAAAATGCAAAGTGAAGCTTTTTGAAGGATTTTGTTCAGTAAGGTTCTCTCTCTGAGGCTGAGTCGCATGAAGTGCTTCACCTTCAGTGCACGGTCCAGGCACGTGCAGTGGGGTAAAGCTCTGGGGAAGCAGACTACAAGACAGACCAAAAAAAATCTCGAAGATGTTCATTTTTTAATTATGAACGTACCATGAAAAGTGTTGTATTTAACAGTTTTAGTCACAGTCTCTTGATTGGATTTACAAGCATGGTCCCCATGACTATGTTGGGGTTGTACAGCAAAAACACAGCCTTAGTAAACATTGATTACAAACACCACTAGGCGATGTCCCCCGATAAACTAACCCTAACAATTTCACAAAGTCTTAAAAAAAAGGCTATTCACAGCAGGTCATGCACACGTTTACTTTGTATCTCTCTTGTTTTATCTGTCTGATCTACATTTAGACTATATCAATTCCTGTCAACATATTGAGATCACTGTGTGCGATATTCACGTTTGTCCAGTTATTGTCCTCCACATCAATAGCCTATTTTTAACAAGGTCACCTTATTATCTTATGCTTACTTCTAAAACCTTCAAGGTGACTTATTAAGTTACGCCTTAAATTCAAAATTAATGACCGCGCATCGGGTTCACATGTATTAGATGAATGAAATTAAATAACAGTGGTAAAACACGTTTTACAATAAGGCATCGCATCGTGACAATGTCTCTGTTCCCTCTGCTGTTGCATACTGGAATAGCATTTTTGTAGGTGTTAGCTGGGAAGACTCCTGGACACTTATAATAAATACTTATTGACCAACAAGGTTAAGGAGATAGCATATAGGATTATCCATAAATGTTATCCAGTTAAATACAACCTAAAAAAAAATCAAACCTGGCATTGACCTTAACTGCTCCTTCAGCAATATTTACTCTGATACTACAACTCATTTATTTTGGATCTGTAGTTACTCAGATATTTTTTGGACTGACTGAACCAGCTATATACATAAAAAGATAAATAATAAAATTAAATTAAATTTGGGATACATCTTATTCGGAATAACAAAATATGTGAAAGCAGACCAAAATGAAATCTTTCTGGTAAATCTCTCATCTTGTTAGCCAAATTCCATATCCATGAATGTAAATTTACTGTCCAAAAACCTCATTTTTCATGTTTTTAAAAGAAATGGAACAATGTTAGTATAATAAAAAAAATCTAATTACAAAAAAAGCCATTAAGACCTATAATATATGCAAAAGCTATAAAGTCTATGTATAATTATATATTGAGATTCGTCCCCACCCCTGTCCATGGTAAATTTATGTTACAACTGATGTCTATTGTATGGAACTACTTTGTCTATTTTCTGTTTTGTTTTTTTCTTGACTTTTGATCCAATCAAAATTTTAAAAAAAAATGAAAGGCTTGAGCAGTGTGCAGTTTCCTGCGCATGCGTTAACAGTAGTACAGTGGCTGTTAATGAGGTTGAGGACAGCAGTTAGAATTTCTGCTTCCAGCGCTGATCGCACATACAGCACAGCCAGCCAGCCAGCTCTCTCGATAGAGGGAGTCGAAAATGACAGAATAAAGTACACAAAATGTTAGTTATAAAGCACAAATATGTAATTTGTGTAAATTTAGAAACCAATAATTGAAATAAAAATGACATTTTCTTCCTTTTAACAAGGTAAGCAGTGCTTCCTCTGCTTCCCCTGACTGCACATTGTTGGTAGACCCGCATAACCCAGTGTCTCAAGCGAAAGGCATCACTAAAATGTAACAGAATACACAACTATATACAATATTTTAAATTATTATATACAATTGACATTAGCACAATGTAGGTTATATCATTACCTTGTATCGTTGATACACAATATTAAGCAATAATATATGTTCTAGGTCACCAAGATCATGCAACAGTCTCTTGACACAGGGGTTGTACCGACAGACTGGAAAATAGCAAACACTAATACCGATCCACAAAAAGGGAGACAAAACCGAACCAGGTAACTACAGACCAATAAGCCTGACTTCTATTATATGTAAACTTATGGAAACTATAATAAGATCTAAAATGGAAAATTACCTACATGGTAACAATATCCTGGGAGACAGTCAGCATGGTTTTAGAAAAGGGAGATGATGCCGCTGAGCTTAACAAGGGCCCCAGGACAAGTGGAAGCAAAACAGCCCCATAACATCAAAGATCCACCACCATATTTTACAGAAGGTATGAGGTTCTTTTCTGCACATGCATCCTTCTTTCGACACCAAACCCACCGCTGGTGTGCGTGGCCAAAGAGCTCTATTTTCGTCTCATTTGAACATAGCAACCGGTTCCAATCGAAGGGCCAATGCCGTTTACATTTGTTGGTTGCTCTCAATAAAGGCTTTTTTCTGGCATCCCTTCCAAATAGCCTATTGGCATGGAGGTGGCGTCTAATTGTAGATTTGGAAACTTGGTGACCCCAAGATGCAACCAAGTTCTGTAATTCTCCAACTGTGGCCCTTGGATTTCCCTTTGCCTCCCGAACTATGTTTACTAAGTTTACCACTGTTCCAGTGGTTTTCTTAATTATTGCCCTAATAGTGGTAAGTGGTATATTTAGTTTTTTAGCTATTGTTTTGTACCCATTGCCTGATTTGTGAAGGTCAACAACCATTTCTCTCTTTTCATTTGTGAGTTCTTTGCCTTTCCCCATGGTGATGGATGACAAATGGATTTCATATGCATGTTACCTCATTTTTATACCCCAGTGAAACAGGGAGCCATGGAAGGCCACAATACAGTTCCTTAAGACTGAGATGAACTTAAAGAAGTAGAATGTTAATGCAGATTTAATTTTGTTTGATTTCATTATAAGAATATTTAGGGGTGCCAATAATTCTGACACCTATCTTTTTGAGATTTTTTTTTTATTACTCTGAGCAATTGTATTAGAATAAAAGAATATGGTTTTCCCATATATTTGAGCATAAAATATAGCTCATTACCTGTGTTGTTTATTTTATATAGCCTTTTTTGCTCATCTTTATCAAGGGTGCCAATAATTTTGGAGGTGACTGTATATAGGCCCTACATTTTAAATAAACTTTTTAATCATGTACTTTTGATACTGTTTTCAGATTAACGCAATGCAATTTCAGTTAAACTTTTCTGTGGCTATGCAGCAGTGTTGGCAGTTTAAATGCAAGTACAGTCAGATCCGCCAGTTTGAAATGTGCACGAAAAAGACATGACATTTATTTGTAGTTCAATATGTTTGATTTAATAAAAACGCATCTTTGTTTTTGTACAGGGATCCCTTTATATATTTATCTGACACTGCATCCCACATATCAGATTAGGAAAGAAGGGTTATAATGGGTATAATGTTAGGACTGAGAAAATTAAAAAAAAAAAAAAACTATATGAACATCATTTAGATATTTTATTCAACATCATGTCGAAGTCAAAGAAACTACAAAATGATATTGCAGAAGTCTACCAGAAGCCTAGAACAGTAGTACAGTGTGTGACGATAGGTACATGTGTCGGTTTGCTTGGCTATATATTACTTGCTTCCTTTAAAAAAATAATTACGTAATATTGGGATTGCAGGGGCAGGGATATAAAGCTAGCACTGTTGCATGACGGGAGAATGTTGTGCGCAAGGTGTGTTGCGGGAGATATGGTTGAGCTGAGCAAGCGAGAGACAGAGAAAGAAGAAAGTTTTGAAAATATGGCGGCACGCTACTGAAGACAACAAGTTTAGCTGTGTTTTGTTTGTTTTTGCAAGTATAGCTGTAGGATGCTTTACAGAATAGAGTAAAGAAAAATAACAAACTATTGGATGCTTTACAGAATAGAGTAAAGAAAAATAACGAACTATTCGAGTGAGCTGTGTTGCGGTGAGAGCTGTAGTTGGAGTGCGTGTGGAACCTGGGGAGACGTGTTGCTGCCGAATCTACGCCGGGGTTGAGAAAATAAACTTTTTTTTATATAGTTTTGCCTGACATGGATAATTGCATTTTCATCGAACTGTCTTAAAACTATTTCATGCTGATTTTTTTATTACGGTGGAAAAGGAGAGCGTACTACTAGTTTTATTGCTCTTAAACTAATGGAACTTTACTGCGATTTGTTCTTATACACAGATGCACTGTCTATTTTTCTTTCATTTCTCCTGCTTCTTTGGATAAACGTGCTGGAACTGTTGTGTAACATTTAATTAATATATTGTTTGTTGGGTTACATGCTATGTAATTGTAAATTGTTTTCCCGTATTGCAATGCATTGCAAGCTTATTAGTTATGCTATATAGATTTATTATTTATATATTTGCATAGCATAAGTGGGCCATTGACTCTAGTTTTTATCGAATATTGTAAGTTAAGAATAGTGGCAGTAGTGTTGGTTAATGGCAAATTATAAACAATATAGCATAATGAATGGTCTTTTCTAAATCATGATTAATTGATCACTTAATATTGAAATAGAAATGCTGCTTGTGATTTTAAATTGGTGGTTTGAGACAAATCATTAGATAACTTTTATTTAATTGATTGTTAACTAATCTATTATATGCTAACTATTTAACTAATGTTGTGTGCAGTATATTTATTAGCTACTTGCATGCAATATATGTAATGAGTTTATTAAGTGTACAAATATAAATATATATAACTTTTATTGGGTTAAACAACTTTTTTGAGTGCAATATAACCGACTGTGCAATATAATTACCTGTTGGGCTCAGTATAACCAATTAATAGTGTGATTATATGCTAACTATTTAACTATAATGTTATGTGCAATATATTTAACTACTTGCGTGCAATATGTGTAACGAATTTAAGTGTGCATATATATATATATATATATATATATATATATATATATATATATATATATATATATATATATATATATATAAAATATGTATGTGTAACGTATTTGAGTGCAGTATATAACAATGCTGTGCAATGTATTTATTTATTTATTGTTGGTCTCCGTATAACCAATTAATAGTGTGATTGGTCAATTGTGCTGTAAAGGCTTGTAATCTCCTCCGAGCAGCTTTTCAATTTCACTTGGAATTGTAAATGCAGGTTGATCAAATCTTCTGCTTATTTCTGCTGGTACTTGATCTAATGACTCATAATACTCAACGAAAATATTCTCTTGGGTTTGCAAAACAATGTGGCTTTGCACAGCCATCTAGTCAGTAAGGGGGAATCTCTTGTTGTAGAACTGTTGGTGGGTCTGTCAGATATCTTGACTTGTTGTTTTAGAAGCTAGCTGTATTTCTTGAGCAGAAATATCTTTACTTTGAAAAGTTCTTGATAGTTGCTCTGTAGCAGAAAAAAATCATGTCTGCAAGATGTAGACCAAGAAGTGTTGAACTTCTCCATTACTGAAAACAAACCATTTGCCCTGCGAGCTGGTTCACCATTCTCACAATGTCAAGTTCATCACAAAGAACTCTGTTGTTTTTCAGTACTGCATTATGGGCAGGTGCTCTCACTGTCCACCGGGTTGGACACAGTGGCTTAATATTAGGAGTGTATGAATATCCCAAAAAGTGCCTGCCGTTTTGGAGAAAGCTTAATCAAGCGTGAAAGTTCCATGACTAATGTGATGTTCTGGCACAATCCTGAAGGCAAAGATTCAAACAATGTGCCATGCAGTGCACATACAGAGCCAATGTGTTTCCTAACTTTATTTTTGCTGCAACACCATTCACATGCTGTGACTGAAATACAATGATTCTTGGTTGTAAATCACCCTCCCGACCTGTGAGGGCGCTAAGCAGCGAGAACAGAGTTCCTTGGACCGGCTGGCCTGACAGTTCTTTCCCAGGGTTCAAGGGAAGTCGGCCAGCCAGGAAGGGGGTGAGACTCCGCTGCAATAACACATTGACCCGGAAGGGAAACGACGTGGCAGCCACAGATTGGAGAGGCGGGTGCACTCGTTTACCAAGGGGTCATGTGTGACAGTATAAAAGGGGACGGAGAATCGTAATCTGTTCCTTCGCATTTGGTTTTGTATTTGAAACTGAGAAGGACTGAGAGACCTGTGAGTGTTTTTGTTTGTAATCGTCTTGTTTGTAACACTACACTAGACGGCTAACTCGATTCCGGAGCTGTCACCGAGGGCCAGCACTAAAGCCGGAACAGCACTGCACAACTGTCACAAATATAACCTGTATCATCTACCACGAGCACTACTGCACGCTCGCACCCAGGACTGGTGACCGTGTGTGTATAATTGTGGGGCGGATACGTGTGGGTTATTGTTATTGTTGCGTCTGCAAACCGACTATTGTTTATTATTGTTGTTCGTCACCAGACCTGGATACAAAAATAAACACCACTTTTCCAAACCGGATTAAACCTCTCTGTCTGTTTCATTACCACACTGCATCACCCCTGCATCTGCATCCACTCAGCCACTTTGTCACATGTGTTGTCAGAACACGGGATCATGGACCGCAACGCACTGGCAGAACTGCTGGAGACACTGAACAGCAGACAGGAGACAGAGGAGAGAAAGAGGGAGGAGCGCTACATTGCGCTCATTGAACAGGTAGGGCTGGCGTTTCCCAGAGCACAAGCCCCTACAGGAACACCAGTGATGTCGGCACTGAAGGCTCGGGCGATGAGGATGACCCAGAGGCGTACCTGGTTGCATTTGAGCGGATGGCCGCGGGAGTTCCGGGCGAGCCAGCTGGGACCCTGCCTGATTGGGGAGGCTCAGGCAACCTACCAGGCTATGAGCGACCTCAACGCCGCCACTTACGACCTGGTCAAGCTGGCCACTCTCGGTCGCCTCAACATTACGGCAGAGACTCACCGGGTACGGTTCAGGGAGTACCGAAGATCCCCGGAGACACGCCCCAGGGTAGTTGCGGAGCGGTTGTGTGACCAAATGGTACACTGGCTGACCCCCAAGAAGAAAACCAACCTGCAAATGGGGGAAGCAGTGGTTGTGGAGCAATTCTGCCATGTGGTCGGCATTGATACCCAAGCCTGGATATGGCGCCACAACCCCCACACCCTGGAAGACGCCGTAAAACTGGCAGAGGATTATGAGGATTCCCTAGTCTCTGCCTGGACAGGGATACTGTCGGTTCCTGCCCTTCGGAGCAGCCGAGCCCCTCCTGTCTCCTCCGCCACCACCAACATCAGCCCGGCATCCAGATCTCTGAGCCCGCCGACCCCAATGGGCCCCCTTACCTCCCCTTCGTGGAGACCAAGGTTGGACCTCAGCTGTGGAATAATCATGGCTTCAACAGGTGGTTCTACCACATGTGTTGGACAGCCATCAACTAAGTCAGCTTTTTTTTGTGCAACATGCACAATGTGAGGACACACAGATGCCTCATTTCCACTGCCAGCGCAACTCGGCCAGCCACGCTAGAGCCTTACCCCCACCAATAAAATTACTGTTAATGGTATTAGTTCAATAATTCTTCTTTCAACTCCTACTAGTGGGACAAAATACATGCTTAGGTTTCTAGATTTTTATGGAAAGGGGGGTGAAAATAAAAAAGGGGGGGGGGGAGAGTTTTTGTTGCAATCCTTTTTGTTATGTTGTACTGTCTGCTCCTCCAATAAAAACATTTGATCACAAAAAGTTGTTGCGTATGCAGGTGAGAGAGAGACACACTAACAGTATAAGTTTGGAAGTTTTTGGAAAGCTCCTGCTTGATTTACAGAGAGGGCACCAAATATTCCAGTGACTATAAAAAAAGTGCCCCTGGAAAAAATGGTCCCCCCTTGTTTATTGAGAGCACATGCACAGCAGAGTGACAAAAGTTGCATTCAGATGGCAAATAATTATATTTATCTCCTTTCAAGTTCAACGTTTCTGTTATTGGTTTATTTGTGTGTGTGACAGTTGTGAAAAGTGAAAGTACTTACAAATAAATAAGAACATAAAGTTTACAAACGAGAGGAGGCCATTCAGCCCATCTTGCTCGTTTTGGTTGTTTAGTAGCTTATTGATCCCAGAATCTCATCAAGCAGCTTCTTGAAGGATCCCAGGGTGTCGGCTTCAACAACATTACTGGGGAGTTGGTTCCAGGCCCTCACAATTCTCTGTGTAAAAAAGTGCCTCCTATTTTCTGTTCTGAATGCCCCTTTATCTAATCTCCATTTGTGACCCCTGGTCCTTGTTTCTTTTTTCAGGTCAACGAAGTCCCCTGGGTCGACATTGTCTATACCTTTTTAGGATTTTAAATGTTTGAATCAGATCACCGCGTAGTCTTCTTTGTTCAAGACTGAATAGATTCTGGTTGCTCCTCTTTGCACTCTTTTCTAGAGCAGCAATATCCTTTTTGTAACAAGGTGACCAGAACTGAACACAATATTTGGGGTGAGGTCTTACTAATGCAACTTACTAATGTAAAGTTTTAACATTACTTCCCTTGATTTAAATTCAGCACTTCTCACAATATATCCGAGCATCTCGTTGGCCTTTTTTTATAGCTTTCCTACATTGTCTAGATGAAGACATTTCTGAGTCAACATAAACTCCTAGGTCTTTCATAGTTCCCTTCTTCAATTTCAGTATCTCCCATATGATATTTATAATGCACATGTTTATTGCCTGCATGCAATACTTTATACTTTTCTCTATTAAATTTAATTTGCCATGTGTCTGCCCAGTTCTTAATGTTGTCTAGATCATTTTGAATGATCTTTGCTGCTGCAACAGTTTGCCACTCCTCCTATTTTTGTGTCGTCTGCAAATTTAACAAGTTTGCTTACTATACCAGACTCTAAATCATTAATGTAGATTTGGAATAGCAGAGGACCTAATACTGATCCCTGTGGTACACCACTGGTTACCTCGCTCCATTTTGAGGTTTCTCCTCTAATCAGTACTTTCTGTTTTCTACATGTTAACCACTCCCTAATCCATGTGCATGCATTTCTTTGAATCCCTACTGCGTTCAGTTTGAGAATTAATCTTTTATGCGGGACTTTGTCAAAAGCTTTCTGGAAATCTAAATAAACCATGTTGTATGCTTTGCAATTATCCATTTTCAGTGTTGCATCCTCAAAAAAGTCAAGCAGGTTATTTAGACACGATCTACCTTTCCTAAAACCATGCTGACTGTCTCCCAGGATATTGTTACCACATAGGTAATTTTCAATTTGGGATCTTATTATAGTTTCCATAAATTTACATATAATAGAAGTCAGGCTTATTGGTCTGTAGTTACCTGGTTCGGTTTTGTCTCCCTTTTTGTGGATCGGTATTACGTTTGCTATTTTCCAGTCTGTCGGTACAACCCCTGTGTCAAGAGACTGTTGCATGATCTTGGTTAGCGGTTTGTAAATAACTTCTTTCATTTCTTTGAGTACTATTGGGAGGATCTCATCCGCCCAGGGATTTGTTTATTTTAAGAGCTCCTAGTCCCTTTAACACTTCTGCCTCTGTTATGCTAAAGTTATTTAAAATTGGATAGGAACAGGTCGACATGTGGGGCATGTTGTCCATGTCCTCCTTTGTAAAAACCTGTGAAAAGTAATCATTTAATAGATTTGCTATTTTTTTTCTTTGTCTATGATTTTGCCATTTGTGTCTCTTAGACATTTAACCTCTTCTTGCTGTTATAATATTGGAAAAACATTTTGGAATTGGTTTTAGTCCCCAGCAATATTGATTTCCCTCTCTCTCTTGGCCTTTCTAACTTCCTTTTTGACTTGTGTTTGCAGTTCCAAGTACTCTTTCTGTGTACTTTTGTTTTTGGTCCCTTTTAAACGCTCTATAAAGTGCCTTTTCACTGAATATTTTTTTTAAATTGATCTATTAAACCATTTTGGCCATTTTGTTTTTGATTTAGATGTGTCTACTTTTGGGATGTAATTGTTTTGCGCCTCTAGTACTACATTTTTAAAAAACAGCCATCCTTTTTCTGTGGATGTTTTCTCTATTTTACTCCAATCTAGTTCTGTTAGTCTCGGTTTCATACCTTCATAGTTTGCTTTTCTAAAATTGTAAACCTTAGCTTTAGTCATTACTTTTGGGGTTTTAAAAATACTTCAAATGAGACCATGTTGTGGTCTGAGTTTGCCAATGGCTCTCTGACCTCTGCTTTAGTTATTCTGTCTTCGTTATTTGAAAAGACTAAATCAAGGTATGCCTCCCCACTAGTCGGTGCCTTGACAAATTGCGTTAGGAAGCAGTCATTTGTCATTTCCACCATTTCAATTTCATCCGTCGTGCTCCACACCGGGTTCATACATACAGTACTTCTGTCTTAAGAGTACGTTTAACTAGCTAATTTATAGACATTTCAAGAAACACAGTATATAGTTGTTGCTGTATTTAAACAATCTATTCTGGATGTAGAATCGCCGAAATCACAAGCTAACACAAACATCTTCCGTCCAGAAGCAATAAACTTGTTCCAGTTTTAGTGGATTGCAATGACTAATTATGCGCTTTGCGAGGAATCGCACGCTCCCGTTGGCAGATAGCAAGGGTTGTTGCAAGCGCATGCGCATATCAATCGGGGACACATGAATCATAGGGGGCACTGAATTCGTCGTAACAGTGGTCGTCATGGAAACGAGTTCAGACCCCGAACACTGTCGATTTAAACATACATGAATGTGGACAGGTATATTGCAACTGTATCGGTACTGTGCAGGTATTGAAAAGTGAGTTTAGAGAGAAAGTGGTTTCGTACCGGTATGTTTTATACCGAAACAAACTGTACTATAATACTATTTTTATACAATCGGTACAGTGATTCTGGTTTGATAAATCTACACTTCCTGGTTATCATGTTCCATACAGGCTTTCCATACCGTATAGAAACCCCACTGCTGTGAAATTGATCATCTGTTGACGCACAGAAATGTTTTCTGTCGTACAGAAATGTTTACTTTCTTTTCAAAACAATTCTGTTTCAGTTAGAGGCCAAACCTGAAAACACTATTTTACCCAGATACTCCTGACGGTCGCTTCCTTTTGGCTGAACCGCGTTTGTGTAGCCAATCACAAAATCCCAGACTGAGATCGTTTCTATTAAGCTGTTTGAGTTCCTGGTTGGCAAAAGAAAGAATAGTTCTATTAAAATATTAAATATTCAATATCCATGTCACAAACAAATCCATTGTTTATAACCGAGTATGTGATTTAAATATATTGCTTTGTGAAGACTATCGGAGATGATCCGGATGACTGTACTCGGGATTCTCTGCTGGGTTCATGCAGCTGCTGCAGGTCAGTTTTTACACTAGAAATATTTACTGTCTTCAATAAATATACATTACAAATACTACGGGGCTTCCTCGCAGGATGTGCCTGCTTTAAGTAAAAACAAATCGTTTGAAACTGGCAGTCGTCACTGAAACTAAATCGTATTTTGTGTGAATGTTAACAAGGCGTTCCTTCTGACGAGTCTGTTGCGGCTGTTATTTGAGTTGCTGTGTGTGTGCGTGTAGACCAAATAACAAAACAACAATGATGCCAAACGCACTAAACAGCTAAATGCAAAAGTATTGAAAGAAAATAAAGTGTTAATTGAGGTCCTGAACTCGCGTGAAACTGGAATAAGCAGTGAACCGGGCGAAGCTGCAAAACAAGCGAAAGGGAAGCTGCGTACGTGGACCAATTAGATAGTATTTTGCTGGAGACCGAGCTTACTACCCGGTCCCATCATTAGAGAAATCAGCACCAGGATTCAAGGCGCGGTGCAGCTGACAGCCTAGTGCAAATATCTATCTGGAAGCTGCTTTAAATGAAATGCTTCTGTGAGCACGTCCGTTTATTCTGTTAAGCACGGTAGTTTCGTTTACTGTGCATGTATTGAAATTAGTTTAGTTTTTGTATTGCTTGTTGCTGCTTGTCGGTACATTGATTTAATTCAAGTGTAAGAGGCTTATCCATGGAGTCATATGTATTATAGTAACACGCTTTAATATACCAGCATACTGAACAGAACGCTGTGTTTTTAGGGGGGCAGGCGGCGGGCCTGGTACTTTGTTGCAGCTGATACAAGTTAATTTGCTGTAACAGGGTTAGTGAAACGGACCTGAGGCTGTTCTGAATTACTGTCCAGCTGCTGCTAACAAGGCACATCTGGAGTAGAAATGTCTGACAAACTGACGTATGTTCTGCTTCAGTGCCACTAAAACAGTGGATGCTGCATTCCTTCATACTGAAGTTAACAATGATAGAAACCCACACACCTAGCATTGCTTATACTTGTATTGCACCCATTTACACCAATTACTGCTCAACCAAGAAGCAACCAATTACCCTATCAACAATAAGACACGTACTGCAAAAACTGAAGCAGAACATTTACTCACTAAAAATATTATTTTTCAACAAAACCTTCAGGAAGTGTTGTAAGGTCCCTCAGGTCTTTGAAAATACTAAGCAGAGTACATAATAATAATAAAAAAAAATGCTTTCATTTTTTTTTAAATAAAAACCGCCACTAAGTGTCAAAAAAAGTTGCGTTTTTATGGTTTCTGTAGTACTTTATAATATCCCCCAGAGTGTTATGAAAAAGGACACCAATTTCAAGATGCTACTGTACAAAATCAATTTTTAATGTTATAGTTCAGGATAGTTGTTTCCATGTTTTTTGGTGCTTTGATATGTATTTGGGTATTGGTAAGAGCATTGAGATGGGCTCATGACTTAATATATACAAGCTGAGTTATCTCCATTTGTGGCAGACTTGGGTTTTTCCAGTTTTTTAACAGTAACACATACATTGAAATAGAACATGTTGTAGTATTCTTGAGATTAATAGCATAGGTAGGAAGCAATCAGAACTGACTTGTGTGACCCTGGAAATCGGGATCCTAGAATGGCAGGTAAACGCTGGAAATTGTCTTCCAAATGTTCAGCCAGATAACAGGACCTGAACAAGTGAAGAATCTGCAGTGTGTTTACATTTAAGACATTCAGTGCATTTACATGAGCATAAGAATTCCGATATTTTTTGGAAAACTGTTTTCCGAAAACTAATTCCGATATCAAAAGTCATGTAAACACAGTTTTCGGAAAATGTATCAGAATATTCCGAAAGTCAGTTTTCGGAAAACAGCACCTAGAAATTTCCGATTCAATTCCGAAAACTAACCAAATGTATATCATGTAAACGCACTTTTCGGAAAACTTATTCTGATAGCGTACTGCACATGTGCAAACTTTGACCTTCATTCCTGCACGTGGTTTTAGAAAACAGAGAAAATAATAGTTATCTCTAGTCAGTCTGCATGCATCCAGTTGTCTAGTTAGGGATAAAGTAATACATTTGTTAAAGTCTGTATGTGTGTGCTAATAGCCCATACTGAAGCAGCAAATGTTTTCCAGCTTTAAAATGACTTGAGAATTTAAAATAATGTCTGCAAAAGAAACTGGTAATATAGAACAGGATGAGCTGTTGGAAAGGCTGATTGCACATTGTGGGGAATCTGAATAGAGGTATAGGATAGTAATCTTTGAATTTAAGACCTGACTCTTCGATAAAGCACTTGTTATTGGATTGGTCTCCGTTCTGTCGCAGAAATGTCCGGTCTGTTCAAATCATGCTTAGGGTACTACAGTACTTTGCATGCGAAAATATCCTGCGTTTTCCAAAAACTTCAATCCATGTATACAGTTGAATTCTAATTAGACTTTCTATCGTTAATCATGTAAACACAGAAAAGTGACGTTTTAAGAAAATCAGTTTTCTGATTCAGTTTTCCGAAAACATTTGTTAGAATCCTGTGCTGTATTAGTTTGAATGAAGAGAGGTTGGTAGTATTCAGTTCTGTATTAGTTTGAATGAAGAGAGGTTGGTAGTATTCAGTTCTGTATTAGTTTGAATGAAGAGGGGTTGGTAGTATTCAGTTCTGTATTAGTTTGAATGAAGAGAGGTTGGTAGTATTCAGTTCTGTATTAGTTTGAATGAAGAGAGGTTGGTAGTATTCAGTTCTTTCCACTCATGCTCAGATATATCCTTTATAGATTGTACTCATTTCTGTTTGTAAAGTGAGCATTTTGTTATTAAGCTGTTAGACTGCTGTAGATTTTAGAGAGGATGCTGGCTGGTTTGACACTGGATGTAGTGCTTTAGTGATTTTGAGAACATATTGTCTTATTTGAAAGAACTCAAAGTAGAATTCCTTTGGTAAGTTATATTTTGATTGGACTGTATCAAAGATTAACAAAGTGCCATTATGGGAGATGTCTTGTAATGTGTTGCTCTCGACCCTTCTGCACTGTGTGTTATGGGAGATGTCTTGTAATGTGTTGATCTCAACCCTTCTGCACTGTGTGTTATGGGAGATGTCTTGTAATGTGTTGATCTCAACCCTTCTGCACTGTGTGTTATGGGAGATGTCTTGTAATGTGTTGATCTCAACCCTTCTGCACTGTGTGTTAGGGGAGATGTCTTGTAATATGTTGATCTCACCCCTTCTGCACTGTGTGTTATGGGAGATGTCTTGTAATGTGTCGATCTCAACCCTTCTGCACTGTGTGTTATGGGAGATGTCTTGTAATGTGTTGATCTCAACCCTTCTGCACTGTGTGTTATGGGAGATGTCTTGTAATGTGTTGATCTCAACCCTTCTCCACTGTGTGTTATGGGAGATGTCTTGTAATGTGTTGATCTCAACCCTTCTGCACTGTGTGTTATGGGAGATGTCTTGTAATGTGTTGCTCTCAACCCTTCTGCACTGTGTGTTATGGGAGATGTCTTGTAATGTGTTGATCTCAACCCTTCTCCACTGTGTGTTATGGGAGATGTCTTGTAATGTGTTGATCTCAACCCTTCTGCACTGTGTGTTATGGAAGATGTCTTGTAATGTGTTGCTCTCAACCCTTCTCCACTGTGTAGTGTAACTAACTTATACACCTGAGGCTGGAACGTAATTTAATCATTTATTCAATTGTCGTCTCCAGCCACATTCCCATGCATTTTAACCCCCTCCCTGCCAACCCAATAATCCCCCCACAAACACACAGGGCTTCCACCCCCCTGCCACACTGCCAGATACCTCCCCTCATGTGTGCAGCACACATGACCGCCATAGGCCACCTACCCCCCTACAACACAAACCCCCTCCCCTCATGTCCCTCTTTCCCCATGTGGATTATTGTGGGCGGGTTGGTAATTGGGGCTTTTTTTCTTAAAATGCTTCTGCTAATAAATAAACACCTAAATAAGTCACAATGGCTTGTTGTACTGTAAATGGTAAGGGTGCACCGATATAAGGAAGAAAAACACAATCGGCGATCAGCAGTTTTTGTTAATTTAGCCGATTTAATGTACACCGATAGTCGTGCTTCAATTTCTTCCAGCACAGAATTTAATGTTTGTTATACTAATGACGCAATGCTGTGTAACTAATGTAAATATGTCTCAAAAGAGCGGTGTTTGTGCTGCTCAACACCTCCGTGTCAGAACAGCAAAACAAGTCCTCTTAGTTAGCGCCGGGTTGTTGTTTTTGGTACTTCAAAATGGCCTTTTTGTAATTTGTGTTCATCTTGCTTAATCTTCATTGGTTGCGGGTGTATTTGGCAGTTGACATTGTGAAGGTTGCATTTCTTTTCATCTATACAGTACAGGTAGGAGTTATAATACGCAATGTTTGGCAGCAAGTGGCTATACAAGTTCATGTCACATTGTATATATTTTTTTTCTACAGAAGTGTTTTTACTAGTAAAAATGCAAAATGTTTGTTATTTTTGTGTGACTCTTGTAAATCAAATGTATAAATTGCTGACAAGCACACAGTAATACTACATTTCTTTGTATTCATTTTCTGAAGTAAATGCAACAAGTAAACAATACCTGTTCATTTTTGTTATAAATACAACACATTAACGATATCTGTTCATTTTCTAACATTTATAATTATAAAACAGTATAAATATAGGCCCTATGTCATGTTCTAGTAGTTTACAATAGCTTACCTGCACTACTTATTATCGGTATCGGCCGATGTGGGTAGATAATAATCGGCTATCGGTATCGACCAAGAAAATCTTTATCGGTGCACCCATTATTATTATTATTATTATTATTATTATTATTATTATTATTATTATTATTTTGTTTATTCAATAAAGGATAAAGTGTTTGATAGCAGAGACAAAGGCTTCTGTCATTTAGCTCTCCACGAGCAACATAAAGTAGGGGTACTGCGAGCACAGCAATCCCTGCTGGAAGTGTAGAAGCTACTTCTCATTGGAAAAGAAAACAAGCTGAAGAAGAGTCAAGCACAGCACACAGTGTAGCTGAGAATGAAGAAGAGACACCATCAGGTGGAGGGCATATTAACAAACTTGAGGATTTACGGGTAGCTGCATTGCCAACATCTGATGAAGGACCAGAAGACAAACAGATTTTTGCCATTTATCCATTTTTAACCTGCAGCTTTTTTGACGGCATCATTGAATGCACCATTTTCAGATAACACAAACAGTATATGGACAGTGTATATAATGCTGCTTTTACACAATTCAAGAATTGTTTGTTTTATGGGATACAGAACTTGCTTGCACCGGTGTGCATTTGTTATTCTTGTCGATAAGTATACTCACAAGCGCATCACAATGCAAGTGACTGGCGTCCTCCTTTTGGATGAGAAGCACATGTACACCATGCATTGTAGAGCATGTCTGTTGTTGTGCAACATGCTGGGCACACAGTTATGCAGAACATTACAGAAGTAGTGGAACAGAAGTTGCAGATGTCAGAAGACCCCATCAGTTGCTGCTTCACTGGTTTTGCAATGGATGGATGGTACTTCAACCTAAATGTACCCTCTCACTGCTTCACATTATGGAATCACTCCTCAATCTGTGGCAGAATCATCAATTCATGATTATGCTCATGTATTCAATTTGGCCGATTTACGATCTGGTAAAGCTGGCAATTCTCTGTCGTCTGAACAACACATCGGAGACGCACCGTGTCTGTTTCAGGGACTACCAAAGATCCCCGGATACACGCCCCAGGTTGGTCGCACAGAAGTTGTGTGACCACATGGTACACTGGCTGACCCCCACCAGGAAAGACCAACCTCCAAATGGGGGAGGCGATTGTAGTGGTGCAGTTTTGCCATGTGGTCGGCGCCAACACACAAGCGTGGATATGGCGCCACAACCCCGACATCCTGGAGGATGCTGTGAAACTCGCCGAGGATTATGAGGACTCCATGATCTCCGCCCGTACCGGTTTACTCACAAATCCCGTTCACCGGAGCGGCCAAACCGCACCTCCTCTATCTCTCATCACCACCAGCACCCACACCAGCACCAGGATCGAGACCTCCCAGACTGCCGACTCCGATGGGCCACCTTGCCTCCCCTTCATGGAGACCAAGGTTGGCCCCCAGCTGGGGTAGAGGTGCTGCCCCTGCCCCATTGCCATACCAGCAACGGGACAGATACCTAACCCATGTTCCCTCTGTCCCCCCTACTTGTTTGAGGTGCAACTAACCAGGGCACCTAGCCAGGTCCTGCCCCGCTGCAATGGAGTGTGATGTGGCAGCGTGCAATTGGGCACCAGAAATAGGTAAGCGAGGGAAAAATGGTCGGGAGGGGCCTTGTATTGTTAATGTGGTTTTAGGGAACGTGAACACCTACGCATTAGTGGACACGGTGCGAGCAGACCTTAATTAGGACAGCTCTCCTAGGAGGTGTGTCATGGAAGCCACAAGGTCAGGTGGCTATCTCCTGTATCCATGGAGACACGGTGGCATACCCCACTATAAAAGCATATTTATCGGTGGGACTGATAGAACGTCACCTGGTAGTATGGGTGACAGAAAGGTTACCACACCCGGTTATTACCTACCTACCTGTCTGTTTCAGTTCCTGTTTCTGGACTGACGTCACTACCACTCAGCCACCCTGTCACAGGTACACTAAAACGTTCCTACCATCTGGTTGCTTCACTAATATTAAACCCAAATTGCCTTCATACTAGCTGTCTATGTAACCTAGCTAATTTTTAAATATCCAGTTTCTCCCCGGACCTCGTGTCCCGGAAGGTTTCTAGTCTGTGCCCCGAAGATTCTGGACCTTCTGCTACCCTGGGAAGGTCATAGAAACTCATGTTTGAACCCTGTCCAAGTACCACAGACAAAGCAACATAGAAAATAGATAAATATTATGAAAACCCTACCTTTCTTTCAACATTCAAAACCAAAATTAAGTAAAGCAAATTAGCATGCCTGTATTTCTGAGAGGAAAATGGTTTTCTATGTGGAACATTTCAGATATCTGCACATTTCTGCAATGATTTAATGTTTTTTCGTGGCTATCACTGCTTTCTGCACCCTTGTGTGAATTCTGCATTGCTTTGAGACATCACAGAATCGTGGAATCCTGGAGAGACTGGTACATGTCAGGAGATCACTGGCACTGTGTGTTTTACTCTGGGATCATTGAAGTGTGTCACTAATCTTCATTTGTATTCCTCTTCCAGGAACTCACATACTGCATTTTTTTGGAGTGGTTACCTCAGAAGGGACAGGATTCCCAGAGTATGTAGCTGTGAATATGGTGGATGATGTGCAATACTCGTACTATGACAGCACCGTGGAAAAACCTATCTTCCGAACAGACTGGATGAATGAGACTGTGGGCCGTGAGTTCTGGGAAAAACTAACCTGGTATATTCTCTATAGTGAAAAAATGTTACAATGGAGTTTGCGAAATACAGTCCAGCACTTTAACCATACTGGAGGTGAGTACAGACACACAACCTCTTCTATCACTGATAGAAACATGGGGACTGTAGCAGAGGTGGCCAATTTCTAAAAATCCAAGTGACAAAATGCTAGAAAAATCTACTTGTCCTTAAAAATACTTGCCCCCTCCCCAACACACAAAACACACACAAAAAAGTAGAATATAACTTGTAGGATTTTGGTTTAATTAACAGTGAACACAATCAATCAATCAGTGATTAACAGGGGTGGGTCTAGCCTTGTAGCTTGACGGGTTCACTGAATTCTTACATACATATACATATGTGACCCGATATATACAGTGCCTAATAGTAAGTATTCACCCCATTTGGACGTTCTCACAGTTTGTTGTGTTACAACCTGAAATCTTGATGCATTTAAATGGGATTTCTTTTCCTTTGATTTACACAACCTACTCAACACTTTGAAGAGGCAAGAGAATTTTTACTGTGAAACAACAGTTAATGAAAAATAAAAAACTGAAATGTCTTGGTTAGATTAAGTATTCACCCCCCAGAGTCAATGCTTGGTAGAACCACCTTTGGCAGCAATTACAGCTGTGAGTCTTTTGGGGTAAGTCGCTACCAGATTTGCACATCTGGATCGTGCAATATTCGCCCATTCTTCTTGGACAAATTTTTCAAGCTATGTCAAGTTGGATGGGGATCGTTGGTGGACAGCAATCTTCAAGTCTTGCCACAGATTCTCAATCTGATTCAAGTCCGGGCTTTGACTGGGCCACTCTAGGACATTCACTTTCTTGTTTTTAAGCCACTCGCAGTGTCGCTTTGAGTGCTTGGGGTCCTTGTCCTGCTGAAAGGTGAATCTCCGTCCCAGTCTTAGGTCTTTTGCAGACTGAAGCAGGTTTTCCTCAAGGATTTGCCTGTATTTAGCTCCATCCATTTTGCCCTCTACCCTGACAAGCTTCACAGACCCTGCCAATGAAAAGCATCCCCATAGCATGATGCTGCCACCACCATGCTTCACAGTAGGGATGATGTTACCTGGGTGATGTGCTTTGTTAGGTTTGCGCCAGACGTAACGCTTTTGTATTTAGGCCAAATAGTTCAATTTTTGTTTCATCGGACCAGAGAATCTTTTGCCACATCTTTTCAGAGTCTCCCACATGCCTTTTTGCAAATTCCATGCGGGATTTTACATGGGCTTTTTTTCAGAAATGGCTTCCTTCTTGCCACTCTTCCATACAGGCCAGATTTGTGGAGTACCAGAGCTATTGTTGACACATGGACAGTTTCTTCCATCTCCGCCATGGAACGCTGTAGGTCTTTGTCATTGGCCTCTTGGTGGCTTCTCTGACCAATGCCCTTCTTACCCGGCTGCTCAGTTGGGGAGGACGGCCTGCTCTAAGCAGATTCTGGGTGGTGCCGTATACCTTCCACTTCTTAATGATCGACACGACTGTGCTCCAAGGGATATTCAATGCCTTTGAATATTTTTATACCCCTCCCCTGATCTGTGCCTTTCCACAACTTTATCCCGGAGTTGTTTTGAAAGCTTCTTGGTCTTCATGGTAGTATCTTTGCTTTGAATGCACTCCCCAACTGTGGAACCTTACAGAGACAGGTGTATTTAATCTGAAATCATGTGAACCACTTTTACTGCACACAGATGGAGTCCATTTAACTTATTGTGTGAATTCTGAAGGCAATTGGTTGCACCTGAGCTTATTTAGGTGTGTCATAGCAAAGGGGGTGAATACTTATCTAATGAAGACTTTTCAGGTTTTTATTTTTAATTGATTAGTTTTTCACCCCCATTTTTTTCACACATTGAAAGTGTTGAGTAGGTTGTGTAAATCAAAATCCCATTTATATGCATGAAGATTTCAGGTTGTAACACAAAAAACTCTGAAAACGTCCAAGGGGGGTGAATACTTACTATAGGCACGGTATATGTGACCTGACCTGACCTCAACAAATTTATAACATACTTTAAGGAAATGTTCCTTTCAGTGCAGTTTGGAACACATCTGCTAGTAAATTTAAGTAACATAGTAAGAGTACAACTATAATAAGTAATACTTGGGAGTTATTCATATATAAAAAATAGCTTCTGTCTGTTTTTTCTACTCTTTCTTAAGCTGAATTCAGCTTCTGATGTACAGGTGTTTTAGTTTGTTGTATCAGAGACACACATTCATTGCCAACTATTACTGCTGCTTTGTGGCATTTTCTGATTTTACCCCAGATTTACAAATAATGTGTGTTTTTCTACCATAATGCATGTGGAGCAGCAGTGTGGAGTAGTGGTTAGGGCTCTGGACTCCTGACCGGAGGGGCGTGGGTTCAATCCCTTGTGGGGGACACTGCTGCTGTACCCTTGAGCAAGGTTCTTTACCTAGATTGCTCCAGTAAAAACCCAACTGTATAAATGGGGAATTGTATGTAAAAAATAATGTGATATCTGTATAATGTGAAATAATGTGTAATGTGATATCTTGTAACAATTGTAAGTCGCCCTGGATAAGGCGTCTGCTGAAAAATAATAATAATGCAATATTTACAGTAGGCTCCATCAAATACTGCAGACATAAAATGTTTTTTTTTCTTTTGTTTATTTATATGATATATTTATTTTACTTAATAGTACTAATAATTATAAAACGGATTGTTAGAATGCTGTATGCTGATTGATCCATCAGTGTTCCGAGCTGTTAAAATATCCAGCACAATGTCGCCATTAGGAACTACTTAGGAACAAAGGCAAATCACTGCACCTGTGCTAAGCACGTATCACTGCTCCACCAAAATCAAAGAAAACACCTGCCAAAATACCTGCTGTCATGGAAGATACTGAAGACATCAAGGTGTCTTCTCATATCTTCCAGTTTATATTAATTTGCGTTACGAACCAGTTTGCTATTTTAAACACCACGTTGTTTTGGTATTTTATTTGTAGTTCATACCAGTCATTTTCTGTAACTTCGGTCGGATCCAGTTGTCAGATATTCAGTTTTATTTAACTCCTTTTAGTTGGTATCAGTCGTCGTTTTGTGAAACTGACTATTAATTTTTAACTGGATATTTTAATATTTTTCGACCGCATTTACATTACTACACGTCATGTCTTAACCACCCGACTCTCGCCTTTCTACCGCACACTCACTCTTTACAGGTACAAAAAAAAACTCAATGAAATTAATACCACACAAATTGGGCTGTTAAATGCTTAAATGACTGGCTTTCTGAAAAAAAAGATTTGACAATTTGACTTTAAATTAATAACGTAATAATTAATAATCTTCATCCCAACAAAGCATCTTAACTCTTGCGCTGTTCGAGTCAATGGGAGTGAATTACCCAGCAGCAATGTTACGTAGAAAATGCAGGAAGGCAGCACTTCAGATACACAACTAAGCAAGGTTTATTTTGATAGCTATTTAAAGTCAGAAATGAATTGAAACACAAATAGCAAGGTTTTTATAGTTATTTAAAGTCTTTATTTTACTTGACAACAACGCACCAAGAAGTGACAATATTGTAGCTTTCCAGGGTAAACAAAAGGGAACCAGACGAGCGCAGTAAAATGTCAATCAAGATTTTATTCACACAAGGTCAGCACACCACGACACAGCCCACAGCAGCGTGCAAGCTGCCCCTTTATAACCCAAAACCGGTGAGTGAAGTGTCAGTCATGAATTGGAGGAGACGTGATTGAACTAACTATCGGAAGGGGTGGGGCTGAGGGTACTTTAGTGGTCGGCTCCTTGGTTGTGGTTAATGGGAGGAAACAAGGACTGGAAATGTGAGTGGAGTGTTTTATCCATTGATAAACTGCCTGTGTTTGTCTTTGCCAGACGGCTAATACGAAGCCGGGAGTTGTGTTTTTGTGTTTGTCTTATTATTTCGAGACTGCAACCCCTTTTGTTTTATGCTGGCAATACCCATTGTTGGGTAGAGCCAGCTTTATTATTCGACGGTCTCAAACCAAGAAAGGAGCATTATTAAAGTGCTGTTTGAATCGTACCTTTTGTGTTTGTCAATGTTGGAGCCCCGGCATCACCTGTACACCTGAGCACTGCAAACCACATGTTCACAAACACATAACACAAACAGTCCAGATCGCTACAATATCCAGCACACCCCATGCATGCCCTCTTGTGCCTTATTGCTTAAGCATTTCATTTCTATTATAAACATATGTGTCAATCTTAATGTTTTAACCACTTCAACTCCAGATGTAAAAATGAAACCCTTTCCCAGGTACCAGATTTTGAAAATAATAATAATAATGTTTTCAAACCTGTAATTGCTATAAAAATGTTAACATATGATGAATAAAACACAAATAAATGACCTAAACTCTGTTTTTCATTAACCCTTTATGCTGCTGTGTACTACATACCCATATTCAATATAGAGATAAAAACGTTTTGTTTTTTTAACAAAAACGCTGCTAATAACAATAATAATCAGTAAACAGTAATTATCAAATAAAAATCAAACAGTATCAAAACGTGTGCCAGTATTGACTTCCTCTGTGCCATTTATTGAAATGTTCAATACAACAGAACCCAGGGTTGCCTTTGCAACCACTGCACATATTTATTTAGTCTTTTGTTTTAATTTTCGTAGCAGACCCTGTACCTTTTTTACTGTGTCTGCTTCGCTTGTGTTGGAGGGATAGTCACAAATGCGTGTACACAGCTACTTTGCACAGGCATTGTGATGGATCTGGCTGCCCGCATTGCCTGTACCTAGTGCTGTGTTTTGATAGTATTTCGTCACAGCACTGCCATTTCAAACCAACAGCTTCCCGTTTGCAGCTGGCTTACCTGTAAAGTAGTTGCATGCTCTTCTGTTTGTACTGTTCTTGGCTCCACATCCTCTTCATCATAATCGCTGAGTGATAAGTCAGCATCACTGTCGCTGGTATCGAAATCCTTCGAACCAACTTCACTCTGGTTGCTCATTATAGAAAGACCACATACGTTGCCATGTTTAGCTTTCGCTAAAACTTATATAAACTATAACTAAACAAGTAAAACTAATAATAAATAAAACAATAATAATTTAAAACACTATATATATTTATATATACTTGTAAAAGCTGAATGGCTTCCTGCAATATATCTCAGCCTTCTAAACAACCACAGCTACACACTGGAATTGCTACTTGACACGCAATTGGATAAAAATGTCACCTGACCCTCCCCCAACTTTCATTGCACATTCCACAGTACTAGCACTGCTTTAGAGAATGAAACCTGAAACGCTAGACTGAGAAACCGATCATAGAATAGAATGGGGAAACTTGACGCACGCAGGTACGGCATGGTACTGTAAGTGGGATTTCAATTGACGTACATGCATACGTCATGGTGTTGAAGTGGTTAAAGAATACCAGATGCCCTTGGGTAAATGAGTTTTGGGACTGTTTCTAATCAATTTCCACATCTGTATAACTTGGCAAAGCTTTGCCTTACACTTCCAACCAATTCAGTGGATGCAGATGTGCAGTCTCAATGTATGGGCAAGTCCACACCAGACAGAGAATGTCTGCAGCAACTGCTGGGGAATGCTGCATGCTTGCCTTTAACAAATGACAGCATTCTGTTTTGGTAAGGAAGCAAGTACCACTATTTTTAGACTTTATAGTGCTTTGAAATACTGCTTCATTAATTTAATTATTTAATGTTTTAATAATTTAAATTAATGTTTAAACAGGTCCATGAAATGTCTGCGAAATCCTAATTTTATTCCACAACCTACCCATGAAAAATACGTAAATTTACAGCGATTTAAATAGACCCCTAATCATGATACCAAAATCCGACGATACCTAATATTGTGGTGAAATAAAAATATCGAAGTATCACATTTTTTCGATACCGTGTTTTATTTATTTATTTATTTATTGAGCTTTTAAAACAAAACAATATGAACTAAGCTTACTCATTTCCGCTTGGCGGAAGTGACCAACTACCCTGCACACTCTGGGAAAATTAAATTACTGCAGCAGTCATGGTGAATGCCGGAGAAGCTTGATGTGGAACTATTTTGGATTTCAGCCAGATGACAACGGCAATCTGGTTGAACGCGGACAGTCAAAATATCGAACATGTTTTAAAGAAGTGAAAAACAAATGGAGGAAATGCCACCAATTTATTGAAATATCTTTCAGATCGCCACCCCGATCGCTTTGCCGAAGTTCATTTTGACTGTAGTTTCTTCCGTTCTTTTTTTTAAGTGAATTCCAGTGCATATTACTTCTAAAAAAAAAATAAAAAAGTCACAGCAAAGATAACACATAAAACAGGAACGCGCTAGAAGCTGATCAAAAGGGAGTTCACTGATGCTTGTTTACTTCGTCATTACAGTGCATTTGCTAGAAAGTGCAAAAATAAAATTTGCCGACGTGTCATTAAAACTGTACCGCATGTCAAATGTTAGCGAAGTTTTTATATTCTTTGGATTTTGTGTTAATCTCTGTTTTATGTGCAGGTAATGGGACAGCTGTGAAAATCCTGTGTTTTGAATTGCATGCATGAGCCGTGGAAAGAGCAGGATGTTCTAATAGCACGTAAGAGGAAGGCATCAACATTATTGGCCCATTTGTTTTGGAAATGAGGCATTTAAATATAATGCTTAACTTTGAATTTTTCACTATTGAATTGCGTATGTTAGCAGCATTTTTAGTAATGCAGTTTGCCAGAATTATTTTTTTTTGTATCCTGCTGAGCTAATTTTATTTAATTTTTTGTTAGTGGTGATTTTCAAAATATCTAACGCTATAAAACTGTAAGACGAACACAGTGTTTAAAATTAAAGAATACAACGTTTGTGTGTATTCCCTAATGCAACACATTACTGTGTTTGTTTAAAAAGAAATATTTTACAGTGAACATGAATCACTCATGCTAGTCTAGTTTAGCATTATACTCTGTGTTTAATTGTTTTACTTTCTGAACAGTATAGATTCATGGAGGTGTTATGTTGTAATGACTTTAAGAACATAAGAAATGTTACAAACAAGATGAGGTCCATTTGGTTGTTTATTGAGCGAAGCAAGAACCTCATCAAGCCATTTCATAAGAACATAAGAAAGCTTACAAATGAGAGGAGGCCATTCGGCCCATCTTGCTCGTTTGGTTGTTAGTAGCTTATTGATCCCAGAATCTCATCAAGCAGCTTCTTGAAGGATCCCAGGGTGTCCGCTTCAACAACATTACTGGGGAGTTGGTTCCAGACCCTCACAACTCTCTGTGTAAAAAAGTGCCTCCTATTTTCTGTTCTGAATGCCCCTTTATCTAATCTCCATTTGTGACCCCTGGTCCTTGTTTCTTTTTTCAGGTCCCCTGGGTCAACATTGTCTATACCTTTTAGGATTTTGAATGCTTGAATCAGATCACCGCGTAGTCGTCTTTGTTCAAGACTGAATAGATTCAAATCTTTTAGCCTGACTGCATAGACATGCCTTTTAAACCCAGGATAATTCTGGTTGCTCTTCTTTGCACTCTTTCTAGAGCAGCAATATCCTTTTTGTAACGAGGTGACCAGAACTGAACACAATATTCTAGATGAGGTCTTACTAATGCATTGTAAAGTTTTAACATTACTTCCCTTGATTTAAATTCAACACTCCTCACAATATATCCGAGCATCTTGTTGGCCTTTTTTATAGCTTCCCCACATTGCCTAGAGGAAGACATTTCTGAGTCAACATAAACTCCTAGGTCTTTTTCATAGTTCCCTTCTTCAATTTCAGTATCTCCCATATGATATTTATAATGCACATTTTTATTGCCTGCATGCAATACTTTACACTTTTCTCTATTAAATGTCATTTGCCATGTGTCTGCCCAGTTCTGAATGCTGTCTAGATCATTTTGAATGACCTTTGCTGCTGCAACAGTGTTTGCCACTCCTCCTATTTTTGTGTCGTCTGCAAATTTAACGAGTTTGCTTACTATACCAGAATCTAAATAATTAATGTAGATTAGGAATAGCAGAGGACCTAATACTGATCCCTGTGGTACACCACTGGTTACCTCGCTCCACTTTGAGGTTTCTCCTCTAATCGGTACTTTCTGTTTTCTACATGTTAACCACTCCCTAATCCATGTGCATGCATTTCCTTGAATCCCTACTGCGTTCTGTTTGAGAATTAATCTTTTATGCGGGACTTTGTCAAAAGCTTTCTGGAAATCTAAATAAACCATGTCGTATGCTTTGCAATTATCCATTTTCAATGTTGCATCCTCAAAAAAGTCAAGTAGGTTAGTTAGACACGATCTTCCTTTCCTAAAACCATGCTGGACTGGTTTAAGAAAAAGGGCCCCTTGGTTCCTGGCAGACAGACTAAACTATGTGACCAACTGATTAGAGGACCGGCGCCTGAACTGGATTAGGCTGAGCGGACAGTTGAATTATGTACAGATAATTCATATGTGCAACAACAATCGTTTTGATGCAAGTAAGACATAAACTAGCGATGTCCCAGTGGAAAAGGACATTAAAACATCAAAGGACTGTGAGTTTAACAAAGGGCAAGATACACAAATGATCTCATGAAAGTGGCTATTTAGCAGAGTGAAAAAGACTATAAATATCCAAGCAAACTAAACATTTTGCACTCTGCATCGAATGCTAAACAAGGTGCTGTCACTCTGCTAAGCAAAGCTGCAACTCCGGGACTCTGCCTAAAAACGGACCCAAGAAGAGGAAGCAAGCTGCAAGCGAGTCAACGAGCACAAGCAATGAGACTGAGGCCTGCTGTAAAACTTAGAGATTGTTATCAGACAAACCAGTCTGGGTCTGCTGTACACCTAAAACCACCGTATCCAAAAGTAACTGTGCCCTGCTACCTGCGTAGCTAAAAGATTCAGCGAAGAGGACAGAGCGGACGGGCGCTGTTGTGGATCCTATACCGAGGACTGAAGACTTTGTTGTAGCTGTTTGTTGATTCTATCGAGAATTGAAAGCTTTATTGCCGAGTTTGAGCCAGTGTATGATTGAAGACTTTGTTGCGGAGAGGAGAGTTTTTGTACTGGACGCTTGAAGTCTAAGCTTCAAGGAACTGTTGAGTATAATTCCAGTTGCATTTTCCATTCATGAAACTAAATTAACCCTTAGCAGTCCATTTATTCAGCACGTCAGGTCCAATTTAGTATTTTTTTTCACAGTAAAACAGGTTTAAAAGGCACTGCATATCAACAGGACACTCAGTACTACATCTCCAGCCCCGTCCCACCCCTTATTCGCTGTATTTTTCACATACCTCTTCTTAGTCGTGCATACCGTTAAATCATCTCTTGATCACTCGTTTTATCACCAAACCCCTCAATAATGCGATCCAAGTCATTATTTTATTACTATAACATCTAAAAAAAAGCTCTGCAAATGTCTGTGATATTCTCAGAGCGCTGGATGCGGAAGCAGCTATCTTGTTTGTTTATGCCCATGTCATCTATGTGATGCCGGGGCTATCTGTATTCATGAGATACGCCCCCCTTTTTTTCGGCTTCTCTCGGCTCCTTTCAGTCACACTCGGCCATTGAATGGTTTTCTCAGCTTTTTCTGGAGAAAAAGCGACTTGAGACCTGTTTTTTTATGTCTTTTTGATGATTTCGGACAGGGTCCGACATTGGACCGCAAAGGTTTAATTAATTGTAACACATTCACATAGAATTGTACTGTTAATTCTTTAGTTGCACACTTCACGTGTGAAATAACTTTTAGTGAAACTTGATAAAGTAACTATAAGTACTCTACCTCATATTGTTGTATGAAGAATTTATTTAAAAGTAAACTTGCCATATCCTTAATCTATATATCTTATTCTAAGATTGTCTGCATCATCTCAGTTGAGGCTGTGTGCTTGGATGTGTGTGTGTGTGTGTGTGTGTGTGTGTGTGCTTGGATGTGTGTGTGTGTGTGTGTGCTTGGATGTGTGTGTGTGTGTGTGTGTGTGCTTGGATGTGGGTGTGTGTGTGTGTGTGAGCAAGCACAGCCTGCTTGCTGGATGTGGGCGAGGAGCCCGGTGGTGTCATATTTCAATTGCCTGCTAGTCAGGTTAAAGCAGTGAGAGTTTTTGACTTGTGTTCTGTGCTTAGAGACTAAGAGTTACTTTCTGACTTTTCTGTTTTCTGTTTATTATTTATGTGCTTAATAAAATACTACTGTTGATTAAACATTCCTTGTGTCTGCTCGTGAATGTGTGTTCATAGTAAATCCTCTGTCTTTGTAACACGTCAATTAAATATTAATAATAAGAGAACTAATCAACCCAGATAAACATTAAATTATCAATTTTTGAAATGAGAGGTACAGATGTGTGCTGACTTCTGTGTAGGAATGTCCCTGGATGTAGCCACTGAGGTAACAGTATGTGTGGAATGACCACAGTATCTATATTCAGTTATACTGAATGCTTGAGGTGCTAGAAAATGGTAACAGTACAAATGTCAATTATTTTCATACATGTATTGGAATCTAACATGCATGTAAGTATAGTTTTCTTTTTGTTGATGTGGCTCTGCAGTCTTAAGTGGATGTCTGTGTGTTGAAGTGAACATGTATAACCACACATGTACACTGGAAGACCACGATGTAATTGACACTGTCTCTCGTGTCATCTCGAAAGAGTTGTATGTTCCGTGTCTTCCCTGATTACAGCAGTCTGCAGGTGCTTGTGTTGTCTGGTTCCTTTGGCTGCTTGTGTGGGGTGGGAATGGCAAGTTAGGGTTAAGAAACCTAACGCCACATTTCCCTGCTTTTGCGGCAAAAATGTCCAGAAATGTCCTGCTGCCCCTTTAAGTAATACAACGTGTCGACACACACAGGAAGCAAGGTCAAGAACGGGAAGGATTAGACAGCGTGTGGATAGACACGGATTAGAGAGTGTGTGGATAGACACGGAATAGAGAGTGTGTGGATAGACACGGATTAGAGAGTGTGTGGATAGACACGGATTAGAGAGCGTGTGGATAGACACGGATTAGACAGCGTGTGGATAGACACGGATTAGACAGTGTGTGGATAGACAGGGATTAGAGAGTGTGTGGATAGACACGGATTAGACAGCGTGTGTGGATAGACAAAGATTAGACAGCGTGTGGATAGACAAAGATTAGACAGTGTGTGGATAGACATGGATTAGACAGCGTGTGTGGATAGACACGGATTAGACAGCGTGTGTGGATAGACCCGGATTAGACAGCGTGTGTGGATAGACACGGATTAGACAGTGTGTGTGGATAGACACGGATTAGACAGCGCGTGTGGATAGACACGGATTAGACAGTGCGTGTGGATAGACACGGATTAGACAGCGCGTGTGGATAGACACGGATTAGACAGTGCGTGTGGATAGACACGGATTAGACAGCGTGTGTGGATAGACACGGATTAGACAGCATGTGGATAGACACGGATTAGACAGCATGTGTGGATAGACACGGATTAGACAGCATGGGGGTAGACACGGATTAGACAATGTGTGGATAGACACGGATTAGACAGTGTGTGGATAGACACGGATTAGACAGCGTGTGTGGATAGACACGGATTAGACAGTGTGTGATGGATAGACACGGATTAGAGAGTGTGTGGATAGACATGGATTAGAGAGTGTGTGGATAGACATGGATTAGAGAGTGTGTGGATAGACACGGATTAGAGAGTGTGTGGATAGACACGGATTAGACAGTGTGTGTGGATAGACACGGATTAGACAGCGTGTGTGGATAGACATGGATTAGACAGCGTGTGGATAGACACGGATTAGACACGTGTGGATAGACACGGATTAGACAGTGTGTGGATAGACACGGATTAGACAGCGTGTGTGGATAGACACGGATTAGACAGCGTGTGTGGATAGACCCGGATTAGACAGCGTGTGTGGATAGACCCGGATTAGACAGTGTGTGTGGATAGACACGGATTAGACAGCGTGTGTGGATAGACACGGATTAGACAGTGTGTGTGGATAGACACGGATTAGACAGCGTGTGTGGATAGACACGGATTAGAGAGTGTGTGGATAGACACGGATTAGACAGTGCGTGTGGATAGACACGGATTAGAGAGTGTGTGGATAGACATGGATTAGAGAGTGTGTGGATAGACACGGTGAGAACAGCAGCAGCAGAGTGGTAGATTCGTGCAGGAGGATAGTACTAAACATCATTAATGTTAACTAATCAACCATGTAGTAAAGTTCATATGAATTGAGACCCACCTGTGCATCTGAATCTTCATTACATGCTTACTAAAGAGGAAGGACATTACACCGAGTTTGTACAGGACTGTGATTGATTCATTCACTGCAGGTCTTTCAACCCTTTTCATAAGGACATTTAACTAAACTTGGGAATACTGTAATACTGTAAGCGTGTGAGTTGTGTTACTCACATGCATGTGAATGCCATGGCTCATTGCACCCATGGTTAACTCGACACCTTGGATAAGTCAACACTAATGGCGTCCTTGCTAAGACTTCTTTGCACCCTTCAAACTGCAGACCCTGACACCACAACTGCACGTTTAACACTTTCATGCACTTTAATTCACACAGATAAACAAAAGGTTTAATCAAAACAAAAGCATAACTCCGTCAAGGAGCGCTAACTAAACTCTTTTCAAAGCTAAACTAATAACAGGACAGCTAAGCTGTTTCCCCGTTTACAAGACAGTTGAAAAACTTACAACACACAGTTATCACTCGTACAGACAGCACTCACACTTCCAGGGGTCCATTATCTCATAGCTATGAAAACACCTTTTCTGAGGGGGCCCAGTATCTCATAGCTATGAAAACACCTTTTCTGAGGGGGCCCAGTATCTCATAGCTATGAAAACACCTTTTCTGAGGGGGCCCAGTATCTCATAGCTATGAAAACACCTTTTCTGAGGGGGCCCAGTATCTCATAGCCATGAAAACACCTTTTCTGAGGGGGCCCAGTATCTCATAGCTATGAAAACACCTTTTCTGAGGGGGTCCAGTATCTCATTGCTATGAAAACACCTTTTCTGAGGGGCTGTAGTATCTCATAGCTATTCAGCCACCTTTTATTTTATTGAATAATGCTGTAAATAAATGAACAATTGATACATGTTACTGCAAACATATATTAAATATCAAATTCAACAGAAAATAGACATAAACTGTATTCACAAAAGTAAAAATCTCTGCACAATACAACAATCTACAATGACATAGTGTAAGGCACAGCATGAGCTGCAGCACCTACTGCTGAATGGACTGACTGCAACATGAGTTAAATGAAGCCACTGCTGGCAGGTTGAAATTGAAAAACCCTTTTTGTCCCGTCTTTTTGAAGACTCGCTTCCAGATTTAAAACTCAATTAAAACCGGTTTAAATAGAACGTTGCAATTCACCATCAAGTGGACAGAAATTTGGTTCGCTGCAATTAACCCTAGGTTTTTTTCATCATCTCTACTGTCTCCATTCTCCCTGTCTGTGGATTAAAAATACAGTAAATAGAGGTGGAGATGCTTTTTTATTTTCTTTTTTAAATGTAATCGCTGGCAACACTAGTAAACCTGATGCTTTATTCTAATCATACTGAATAGCCAACGAAATACATGTATATTAGTACTACTGTCTTATGTACATAATTTGCTTTCAACTATTGTCATCTTTTTTTTTAAGTATAAATTTGTCTTGTCAAACATGCAGTTTGCGTTACAAGGTCCGTTGTATAAGTAAACAAACACAGAATGATTACTCATCCGTTAAATAGCATCTTTAAAACAACAACCCCCCTCCGATAAATAAATAAATAAATAAATAAATAAATTAATAAATTACGGCTTAAAAATACGTCACATAACGAAAGCATGCGTGGTAAAGACAGGGGTGCACTGTCACATGGGGTGCAGTTTCTCACAGGTATAGCGATGCAAAAGTGAAGGCCCGCACTGTCTCATGGGGTGCAGTTTCTCACGGGTATTGCGATGCAAAAGTGAAGGCCCGCACTGTCTCATGGGGTGCAGTTTCTCACAGGTATAGCTATGCAAAAGTGAAGGCCCGCACTGTCTCATGGGGTGCAGTTTCTCACAGGTATTGCGATGCAAAAGTGAAGGCCAGCACTGTCTCATGGGGTGCAGTTTCTCACAGGTATAGCTATGCAAAAGTGAAGGCCAGCACTGTCTCATGGGGTGCAGTTTCTCACGGGTATTGCGATGCAAAAGTGAAGGCCTGCACTGTCTCATGGGGTGCAGTTTCTCACAGGTATAGCTATGCAAAAGTGAAGGCCCGCACTGTCTCATGGGGTGCAGTTTCTCCTGGGTATAGCGATGCAAAAGTGAAGGCCCGCGCTGTCTCATGGGGTGCAGTTTCTCCTGGGTATAGCGATGCAAAAGTGAAGGCCCGCACTGTCTCATGGGGTGCAGTTTCTCCTGGGTATAGCTATGCAAAAGTGAAGGCCCGCACTGTCTCATGGGGTGCAGTTTCTCCTGGGTATAGCGATGCAAAAGTGAAGGCCCGCACTGTCTCATGGGGTGCAGTTTCTCACGGGTACAGCAATGCAAAAGTGAAGGCCCGCACTGTCTCATGGGGTGCAGTTTCTCACGGGTATTGCGATGCAAAAGTGAAGGCCCGCACTGTCTCATGGGGTGCAGTTTCTCACAGGTATAGCTATGCAAAAGTGAAGGCCCGCACTGTCTCATGGGGTGCAGTTTCTCACAGGTATAGCTATGCAAAAGTGAAGGCCAGCACTGTCTCATGGGGTGCAGTTTCTCACAGGTATAGCGATGCAAAAGTGAAGGCCCGCACTGTCTCATGGGGTGCAGTTTCTCATGCTATCTGGCTTCCTCCAAGTCAAGTCGGTCCCTTTCGCTTGTTTTGCAGCTTCACCCGGTTCACTGCTTATTCCAGTTTCACACGAGTTCAGGACCTCAATTAACACTTTACTTTCTTTAAATACTTTTGCATTTAGCTGTTTAGTCCGTTTGGCATCGTTGTTGTTTTGTTATTTGGTCTACACGCACACACAGTAACTCAAATAACAGCCGCAACAGACTTGTCAGAAGGATCGCCTTGTTAACATTCACACAAAATACTATTTAGTTTCAGAGTGACGATTGCCAGTTTCAAACTATTTGTTTTTACTTAAAGCAGGCACATCCGACCTGTACATAATAAACCTTATAATCTTACAGCTGCACATAATAACCCTTATAATCTTACAGCTGTACATAACATAATAACCCTTATAATCTTACAGCTGCACATAATAAAGCTTATAATCTTACAGCTGTACATAATAAACCTTATAATCTTACAGCTGTACATAACATAATAACCCTTATAATCTTACAGCTGCACATAATAACCCTTATAATCTTACAGCTGCACATAATAACCCTTATAATCTTACAGCTGCACATACATAATAACCCTTATAATCTTACAGCTGCACATAACATAATAAACCTTATAATCTTACAGCTGTACATAATAACCCTTATAATCTTACAGCTGCACATAACATAATATACCTTATAATCTTACAGCTGCACATAATAACCCTTATAATCTTACAGCTGCACATAACATAATAACCCTTATAATCTTACAGCTGCACATAACATAATAAACCTTATAATCTTACAGCTGTACATAATAACCCTTATAATCTTACAGCTGCACATAACATAATAAATCTTATAATCTTACAGCTGTACATAATAACCCTTATAATCTTACAGCTGCACATAACATAATAACCCTTATAATCTTACAGCTGCACATAACATAATAACCCTTATAATCTTACAGCTGCACATAACATAATAAACCTTATAATCTTACAGCTGCACATAACATAATAACCCTTATAATCTTACAGCTGCACATAACATAATAACCCTTATAATCTTACAGCTGCACATAATAACCCTTATAATCTTACAGCTGCACATAACATAATAACCCTTATAATCTTACAGCTGCACATAATAACCCTTATAATCTTACAGCTGCACATAATAACCCTTATAATCTTACAGCTGCACATAATAACCCTTATAATCTTACAGCTGCACATAATAACCCTTATAATCTTACAGCTGTACATAACATAATAACCCTTATAATCTTACAGCTGCACATAATAACCCTTATAATCTTACAGCTGTACATAACATAATAAACCTTATAATCTTACAGCTGCACATAATAACCCTTATAATCTTACAGCTGCACATAATAACCCTTATAATCTTACAGCTGTACATAATAAACCTTATAATCTTACAGCTGTACATAACATAATAAACCTTATAATCTTACAGCTGCACATAATAACCCTTATAATCTTACAGCTGTACATAACATAATAACCCTTATAATCTTACAGCTGTACATAACATAATAACCCTTATAATCTTACAGCTGCACATAATAACCCTTATAATCTTACAGCTGTACATAATAAACCTTATAATCTTACAGCTGCACATAATAACCCTTATAATCTTACAGCTGCACATAACATAATAACCCTTATAATCTTACAGCTGTACATAACATAATAACCCTTATAATCTTACAGCTGCACATAACATAATAACCCTTATAATCTTACAGCTGCACATAACATAATAACCCTTATAATCTTACAGCTGCACATAACATAATAAACCTTATAATCTTACAGCTGCACATAACATAATAACCCTTATAATCTTACAGCTGCACATAACATAATAACCCTTATAATCTTACAGCTGCACATAATAACCCTTATAATCTTACAGCTGCACATAACATAATAACCCTTATAATCTTACATCTGCACATAACCCTTATAATCTTACAGCTGCACATAATAACCCCTATAATCTTACAGCTGCACATAATAACCCTTATAATCTAACAGCTGCACATAATAACCCTTATAATCTTACAGCTGTACATAACATAATAACCCTTATAATCTTACAGCTGCACATATTAACCCTTATAATCTTACAGATGTACATAACATAATAAACCTTATAATCTTACAGCTGCACATAATAACCCTTATAATCTTACAGCTGCACATAACATAATAACCCTTATAATCTTACAGCTGCACATAATAACCCTTATAATCTTACAGCTGTACATAATAAACCTTATAATCTTACAGCTGTACATAACATAATAAACCTTATAATCTTACAGCTGCACATAATAACCCTTATAATCTTACAGCTGTACATAACATAATAACCCTTATAATCTTACAGCTGTACATAACATAATAACCCTTATAATCTTACAGCTGCACATAATAACCCTTATAATCTTACAGCTGTACATAATAAACCTTATAATCTTACAGCTGCACATAATAACCCTTATAATCTTACAGCTGTACATAACATAATAACCCTTATAATCTTACAGCTGCACATAATAACCCTTATAATCTTACAGCTGTACATAACATAATAACCCTTATAATCTTACAGCTGCACATAATAACCCTTATAATCTTACAGCTGTACATAATAAACCTTATAATCTTACAGCTGTACATAACATAATAAACCTTATAATCTTACAGCTGTACATAATAACCCTTATAATCTTACAGCTGCACATAACATAATAACCCTTATAATCTTACAGCTGCACATAACATAATAACCCTTATAATCTTACAGCTGCACATAATAACCCTTATAATCTTACAGCTGCACATAACATAATAACCCTTATAATCTTACAGCTGCACATAATAACCCTTATAATCTTACAGCTGTACATAATAAACCTTATAATCTTACAGCTGCACATAACATAATAACCCTTATAATCTTACAGCTGCACATAACATAATAACCCTTATAATCTTACAGCTGTACATAATAAAGCTGCACTGGCTTCCAGTGAAATATCGAATTGATTTAAAAATTCTATTGCTTACAATTAAAGCACTAAATGGAATGGCACCAGATTACCTCCCAGAGTTGTTGTCTCTTTATCAGCCTTGGCGTGCACTGAGGTCGACTAATAGTGGCCTCCTCTGTATTCCGGGGGTGAGGCTCAGGAGGAAAGGAGAGGTTGCTTTTTGTGTTCGTGCTCCGCAGCTGTGGAATTCTCTCCCCGACCATGTCAGAGGTTCACCTACAGTAGCTACTTTTAAATCTAGGCTTAAGACCTATTTTTATAATTTAGCTTTTGATTTTATATATTGTTGTTTTTAGTTGTTTTAAATTGTGTCTTTTTTCTCTTATATATATATATATATATATATATATATATATATATATATATATATATATATATATATATATATATATATATATATATATTTTTTTGCCTGTTTAACTTATTCATCAATTTATGTCGTTTTATTAACTTTGATTTTAATTTTTGTGTTCTGTTACCTTCTTTTTGTTTTTGTGCAGCCTTGAACCTTGTGGTATGAAAGGCTCTATAAATAAAGATTATTATTATTATTATTATTATTATTATTATTATTAATAACCCTTATAATCTTACAGCTGCACATAATAACACTTATAATCTTACAGCTGCACATAACATAATAACCCTTATAATCTTACAGCTGCACATAATAACCCTTATAATCTTACAGCTGTACATAATAAACCTTATACTCTTACAGCTGCACATAACATAATAACTCTTATAATCTTACTGCTGCACATAATAACCCTTATAATCTTACAGCTGCACATAATAACCCTTATAATCTTACAGCTGCACATAACATAATAACCCTTATAATCTTACAGCTGCACATAAACCTTATAATCTTACAGATGTACATAATAAACCTTATAATCTTACAGCTGTACATAACATAATAACCCTTATAATCTTACAGCTGCACATAATAACCCTTATAATCTTACAGCTGCACATAATAACCCTTATAATCTTACAGCTGCACATAATAACCCTTATAATCTTACAGCTGCACATAACATAATAAACCTTATAATCTTACAGCTGTACATAATAACCCTTATAATCTTACAGCTGCACATAACATAATAACCCTTATAATCTTACAGCTGCACATAACATAATAACCCTTATAATCTTACAGCTGCACATAATAACCCTTATAATCTTACAGCTGTACATAATAAACCTTATAATCTTACAGCTGCACATAATAACCCTTATAATCTTACAGCTGTACATAACATAATAACTCTTATAATCTTACAGCTGCACATAATAACCCTTATAATCTTACAGCTGTACATAACATAATAACCCTTATAATCTTACAGCTGCACATAATAACCCTTATAATCTTACAGCTGTACATAATAAACCTTATAATCTTACAGCTGTACATAACATAATAAACCTTATAATCTGACAGCTGTACATAATAACCTTTATAATCTTACAGCTGCACATAACATAATAACCCTTATAATCTTACAGCTGCACATAACATAATAACCCTTATAATCTTACAGCTGCACATAATAACCCTTATAATCTTACAGCTGCACATAACATAATAACCCTTATAATCTTACAGCTGCACATAATAACCCTTATAATCTTACAGCTGTACATAATAAACCTTATACTCTTACAGCTGCACATAACATAATAACTCTTATAATCTTACAGCTGCACATAACATAATAACCCTTATAATCTTACAGCTGTACATAATAAAGCTGCACTGGCTTCCAGTGAAATATCGAATTGATTTAAAAATTCTATTGCTTACAATTAAAGCACTAAATGGAATGGCACCAGATTACCTCCCAGAGTTGTTGTCTCTTTATCAGCCTTGGCGCACTGAGGTCGACTAATAGTGGCCTCCTCTGTATTCCGGGGTGAGGCTCAGGAGGAAAGGAGAGGTTGCTTTTTGTGTTCAGTGTTCGCAGCTGTGGAATTCTCTCCCCGACCATGTCAGAGGTTCACCCACAGTAGCTACTTTTAAATCTAGGCTTAAGACCTATTTTTATAATTTAGCTTTTGATTTTATATATTGTTGTTTTAGTTGTTTTAAATTGTGTCTTTTTTCTTTTTCATATATATATATATATATATATATATATATATATATATATATATATATATATATATATATATATATATATATATATTTTTTTTGCCTGTTTAACTTATTCATCAATTTATGTCGTTTTATTAACTTTGATTTTAATTTTGTGTTCTGTTACCTTCTTTTTGTTTTTGTGCAGCCTTTGAACCTTGTGGTATGAAAGGCTGCTATAAATAAAGATTATTATTATTATTATTATTATTATTATTATTATTATTAATAACCCTTATAATCTTACAGCTGCACATAATAACCCTTATAATCTTACAGCTGCACATAACATAATAACCCTTATAATCTTACAGCTGCACATAATAACCCTTATAATCTTACAGCTGTACATAATAAACCTTATAATCTTACAGCTGCACATAACATAATAACCCTTATAATCTTACAGCTGCACATAATAACCCTTATAATCTTACAGCTGCACATAATAACCCTTATAATCTTACAGCTGCACATAACATAATAACCCTTATAATCTTACAGCTGCACATAATAACCCTTATAATCTTACAGCTGTACATAATAAACCTTATAATCTTACAGCTGCACATAACATAATAACCCTTATAATCTTACAGCTGCACATAATAACCCTTATAATCTTACAGCTGCACATAATAACCCTTATAATCTTACAGCTGCACATAATAACCCTTATAATCTTACAGCTGCACATAACATAATAAACCTTATAATCTTACAGCTGTACATAATAACCCTTATAATCTTACAGCTGCACATAACATAATAACCCTTATAATCTTACAGCTGCACATAACATAATAACCCTTATAATCTTACAGCTGCACATAATAACCCTTATAATCTTACAGCTGCACATAACATAATAACCCTTATAATCTTACAGCTGTACATAATAAACCTTATAATCTTACAGCTGCACATAACATAATAACCCTTATAATCTTACAGCTGCACATAATAACCCTTATAATCTTACAGCTGCACATAATAACCCTTATAATCTTACAGCTGCACATAACATAATAACCCTTATAATCTTACAGCTGCACATAATAACCCTTATAATCTTACAGCTGTACATAATAAACCTTATAATCTTACAGCTGTACATAACATAATAACCCTTATAATCTTACAGCTGCACATAATAACCCTTATAATCTTACAGCTGCACATAATAACCCTTATAATCTTACAGCTGCACATAATAACCCTTATAATCTTACAGCTGCACATAACATAATAACCCTTATAATCTTACAGCTGTACATAATAAAGCTGCACTGGCTTCCAGTGAAATATCGAATTGATTTAAAAATTCTATTGCTTACAATTAAAGCACTAAATGGAATGGCACCAGATTACCTCTCAGAGTTGTTGTCTCTTTATCAGCCTTGGTGTGCATTGAGGTCGACTAATAGTGGCCTTCTCTGTATTCCGGGGGTGAGGCTCAGGAGGAAAGGAGAGGTTGCTTTTTGTGTTCGTGTTCGCAGCTGTGGAATTCTCTCCCGACCATGTCAGAGGTTCACCTACAGTAGCTACTTTTAAATCTAGGCTTAAGACCTATTTTTATAATTTAGCTTTTTGATTTTATATATTGTTGTTTTTAGTTGTTTTAAATTGTGTCTTTTTTCTCTTTTTGCGATATATATATATATATATATATATATATATATATATATATATATATATATATATATATATATATATATATATATATTTTTTTTTTTGCCTGTTTAACTTATTCATCAATTTATGTCGTTTTATTAACTTTGATTTTAATTTTTGTGTTCTGTTACCTTCTTTTTTGTTTTTTGTGCAGCGCCTTGAACCTTGTGGTATGAAAGGCGCTCTATAAATAAAGATTATTATTATTATTATTATTATTATTATTAATAACCCTTATAATCTTACAGCTGCACATAATAACACTTATAATCTTACAGCTGCACATAACATAATAACCCTTATAATCTTACAGCTGCACATAATAACCCTTATAATCTTACAGCTGCACATAATAACACTTATAATCTTACTGCTGCACATAACATAATAACCCTTATAATCTTACAGGTGCACATAATAACCCTTATAATCTTACAGCTGCACATAATAACCCTTATAATCTTACAGCTGCACATAACATAATAACCCTTATAATCTTACAGCTGCACATAACATAATAACCCTTATAATCTTACAGCTGCACATAACATAATAACCCTTATAATCTTACAGCTGCACATAATAACCCTTATAATCTTACAGCTGCACATAACATAATAACCCTTATAATCTTACAGCTGCACATAATAACCCTTATAATCTTACAGCTGTACATAATAAACCTTATAATCTTACAGCTGCACATAACATAATAACCCTTATAATCTTACAGCTGCACATAATAACACTTATAATCTTACAGCTGCACATAACATAATAACCCTTATAATCTTACAGCTGCACATAATAACCCTTATAATCTTACAGCTGCACATAATAACCCTTATAATCTTACAGCTGCACATAACATAATAACCCTTATAATCTTACAGCTGCACATAACATAATAACCCTTATAATCTTACAGCTGCACATAACATAATAACCCTTATAATCTTACAGCTGCACATAATAACCCTTATAATCTTACAGCTGCACATAACATAATAACCCTTATAATCTTACAGCTGCACATAATAACCCTTATAATCTTACAGCTGTACATAATAAACCTTATAATCTTACAGCTGCACATAACATAATAACCCTTATAATCTTACAGCTGCATATAACATAATAACCCTTATAATCTTACAGCTGTACATAATAAAGCTGCACTGGCTTCCAGCTGAAATATCGAATTGATTTAAAAATTCTATTGCTTACAATTAAAGCACTAAATGGAATGGCACCAGATTACCTCCCAGAGTTGTTGTCTCTTTATCAGCCTTGGCGCACTGAGGTCGACTAATAGTGGCCTCCTCTGTATTCGGGGTGAGGCTCAGGAGGAAAGGAGAGGTTGCTTTTGTGTTCGTGCTCGCAGCTGTGGAATTCTCTCCCGACCATGTCAGAGGTTCACCTACAGTAGCTACTTTTAAATCTAGGCTTAAGACCTATTTTATAATTTAGCTTTTTGATTTTATATATTGTTGTTTTTAGTTGTTTTAAATTGTGTCTTTTTTCTCTTTTGCAATATATGATATATATATATATATATATATATATATATATATATATATATATATATATATATATATATATATATATTTTTGCCTGTTTAACTTATTCATCAATTTATGTCGTTTTATTAACTTTGATTTTAATTTTTGTGTTCTGTTACCTCTTTTTTGTTTTTGTGCAGCACCTTGAACCTTGTGGTATGAAAGGCTGCCTATAAATAAAGATTATATATTATTATTATTATTATTATTAATAACCCTTATAATCTTACAGCTGCACATAATAACACTTATAATCTTACAGCTGCACATAACATAATAACCCTTATAATCTTACAGCTGCACATAATAACCCTTATAATCTTACAGCTGCACATAATAACACTTATAATCTTACAGCTGCACATAACATAATAACCCTTATAATCTTACAGCTGCACATAATAACCCTTATAATCTTACAGCTGCACATAATAACCCTTATAATCTTACAGCTGCACATAACATAATAACCCTTATAATCTTACAGCTGTACATAATAACCCTTATAATCTTACAGCTGCACATAATAACCCTTATAATCTTACAACCGTCCATAATAACCCTTATAATCTTACAGCTGCACATAACATAATAAACCTTATAATATTACAGCTGTACATAACATAATAACCCTTATAATCTTACAGCTGTACATAATAACCCTTATAATCTTACAGCTGCACATAACATAATAACCCTTATAATCTTACAGCTGTACATAACATAATAACCCTTATAATCTTACAGCTGCATATATCATAATAACCATTATAATCTTACAGCTGCACATAATAACCCTTATAATCTTACAGCTGTACATAACATAATAACCCTTATAACCTTACAGCTGCACATAATAACCCTTATAATCTTACAGCTGTACATAACATAATAAACCTTATAATCTTACAGCTGTACATAATAACCCTTATAATCTTACAGCTGCACATAATAACCCTTATAATCTTACAGCTGTACATAATAACCCTTATAATCTTACAGCTGCACATAACATAATAAACCTTATAATCTTACAGCTGCACATAATAACCCTTATAATCTTACAGCTGTACATAACATAATAACCCTTATAATCTTACAGCTGCACATAATAACCCTTATAATCTTACAGCTGTACATAATAACCCTTATAATCTTACAGCTGCACATAACATAATAAACCTTATAATCTTACAGCTGCACATAATAACCCTTATAATCTTACAGCTGTACATAACATAATAACCCTTATAATCTTACAGCTGCACATAATAACCCTTATAATCTTACAGCTGCACATAATAACCCTTATAATCTTACAGCTGCACATAATAACCCTTATAATCTTACAGCTGCACATAATAACCCTTATAATCTTACAGCTGCACATAATAAATCTTATTAAAAAATGTTTTGGCTCTCGAGTGGCGATCCAGTAAAGGCGCCCGAGGGAGTGCAGGATGTGCCCTATAGTCTGGACGCCGCGAGTTCGAGTCCAGGCTATTCTTTGCTGACCCAGGACGGAGCTTCCATGTGGCGGCGCTCAATTGGCCGAGCGCAACCAGGGAGGGACGGAGGTTAGGTCGGCCAGGGTGTGCTCGCCAGTAGTCTGGCCGGGCCCGCGGGTTTGCCTGTAAGCTACCCAGGGCTGCGTTGTCCTCCGATGCTGTAGCTCTGAGGCGGCTGCACGGTGAGTCTGCAGAGTGTAAAGAAGTGGTTATTGACGGCACACGCCGGAGGACAGCGCAGGTTCGCCTTCGCCGCCCCGAGTCAGCACAGGGGTGGTAGAGGTGAGCTGAGAATAAAATAATTGGCCATTCCAAATTGGGAGAAAATAATAAAAAATAATTGGCAACGACTAAATGTATTAAAAATAAAAATAAAAATAAATTAATAAAGTTTTGATTAATTCAGTAAATGACTGCAAAATGCAGCCGACAACTGCTGCGTGTGCACATCCCTCGTCATTTAGCAAAAGAAAAATTAGACGTGCCTGTAGGGTAGGACGATCTAATTTTACGCATGCGCAATGCGCCAGGGGATACAGGTTTCTGAGGGGGTATTGAATTGGTTACAACGCCGACAAACTCACAATGTAACTCAGATAAAACTTCCACCAACGGGACGTTCACATAAATTCCACTTGCCTCTGAATTAATCAAAATGCTTTGCAGCCACTCTAAAATATACAAAACGGTATCATCACTGCTGTTAATTTCTAGCCACAATAATATTTGTTGAGCATAGTTCTGTAGCTGGGTCGCTACGTCGGGCCTAGCAGCTTCAGCCATGTGAACCTAATAAAATAAAATATAAAACGTTTAAAAAAATTAAAAAACGTAAGACTTAATAACGTTATTTAATGTGCAACATTTTACATACAAAACAGGTAAAACAATAAGACCCTTTTTAATTTCTACAGATGGCACAAGACAGCTACCATATTTCAGTTTGAAAATCGAAGCCTCTCATTGGCTGAACAGTTAACAGGTAACAAGGAGGAACACCGATCTCCCCGATGAGGAAGGGGTGGGAATGGGCGGGGCGGATGGGATTGATTGACCGTTAGCAAGTGCATGCATCGAATGGATAAAAAGCACTTCGAATAACAAAGCGCACATCGAATGGATAAAAGGCTAGTAGTATTTAGGTAGGGCTATGTATTTTTCTTTAAACTAAAATTGCCGTTTTTTCATATGTATAATTAAAAGGGGAGCAGTGTGGAATAGTGGGTAGGGTTCTGGACTCTTGACTAGAGGGTCGTGGGTTCAATCCCAGTTGATGGACACTGCTGCTGTACCCTTGAGCAAGGTACTTTACCTGGATTGCGCCATTAAAAACCCAACTGTATGAATGGGTAATTCTATATAAAAATAATGTGATATCTTGTAACAATTGTAAGTCGTCCTGGATAAGGGCGTCTGCTAAGAAATAAATAATTATAATAATAAAAGGCCGATTTGCATGGTAGGTTTGTGTGTTTTTTTCTTTGCTTCTCTTGCTGTCTTTCAGGTGCTGACGTTATGGATTTCTGCAATGTTGTCCTGTCTCTAACCCAGCCTTGCAATCTCCGTCTGTGCTGCCTGCCTGTGCTTGATTAGTCTGCGTACCTGTCATCTTGGCAACCGCTGATACTGTTCTGCTATTGGCTCAACTTCAGGAAGCCTACGCTCACCAATGGCATTTAAAATGGAGCGGGAGCGAGAGAGGAGAGCGAAGAGCGGAGAGCGGGAGAGTGGGGAGCGGAGAGCGGAGAGCGGGAGCGGGAGCGGGAGTGGGGAGAGTGGGGAGAGCGGGAGAGCGGGGAGCGGGAGAGCGAGGAGCGGGAGAGCGGGAGAGCGGGAGAGCGGAGAGCTGGAGAGAGCGGGAGCGGGAGAGCGGAGAGCAAAGAGCGGGAGAGCGGGAGCGGGAGCGGGAGCGGGAGCGGAGAGCGGGAGAGCGGGAAGCGGGAGCGGGAGCAGAGAGCGGGAAGAGCGGGAAGAGCGGGAGAGCGGGAGAGCGGGAGCGGGAGCGGAGAGCGGGAGCGGGGAGCGGAGGGAGCGGAGAGCGGGAGCGGGAGCGCGGAGAGCGGAGAGCGGAGAGCGGGAGCGGGAGCGGGAGCGGGAGCGGGAGCGGAGAGCGGGAGAGCGGGGAGAGCGGGAGCGGAGAGCGGGAGAGCGGGAGAGCGGGAGAGCGGGAGCGGAGAGCGGAGAGCGGGAGAGCGGGAGAGCGGGGAGCGGGAGAGCGGAGAGCGGGAGAGCGGGAGCGGGAGCGGAGAGCGGGAGCGGGAGCGGAGAGAGCGGGAGCGGAGAGCGGAGAGAGCGGGGAGCGGGGAGCGGAGAGCGGAGTCCAGGGAGAGCGGGAGAGGGAGAGCGGAGAGCGGGGAGCGGGAGAGCGGAGAGCGAAGAGCAGGGAGAGCGGGGAGCGGAGAGCGGGAGCGGGAGAGCGGAGAGCGAGAGCAGGGAGAGCGGGAGCGGGAGCGGAGAGCGGGAGAGCGGAGAGCGGGAGCGGGAGCTGGGAGCGGAGAGCGAGAGAGAGCGGGAGCGGAGAGCGGGAGAGCGGAGAGCGGGAGCGGGAGCGGGAGCGGGAGAGCGGGAGAGCGGGAGCGGGAGCGGAGAGCGGGAGAGCGGGAGAGCGGGAGAGCGGGAGCGGGAGCGGAGAGCGGGAGCGGAGAGCGGAGAGCGGAGAGCGGAGAGCGGGAGAGCGGGAGAGCGGAGAGCGGAGAAAGCGGGAGCGGGAGCGGGAGCGGGAGCGGAGAGCGGGAGCGGAAAGCGTGAGAGTGGGGAGCGGGGAGCGGAGAGCGGGAGAGCGGGAGAGCGGAGAGCGGAGAGAGCGGGAGCGGGAGAGAGCGGAGAGCGGAGAGCGGAGAGCAGAGAGCGGAGAGAGCGGAGAGAGCGGGGAGCGTGGAGCGGGGAGCGGAGAGAGCGGGAGAGCGGAGAGTGGAGAGCGGGAGCGAAGAGCGGGAGCGGGAGAGCGGAGAGCGGAGAGAGCGGGGAGCGGAGAGCGGACAGAGCGGGAGCGAGGGAGCGGAGAGCGGAGAGCGGGTAGAGCGGGAGAGCAGAGAGCGGAGAGAGCGGGAGCGGAGAGCGGACAGAGCGGGAGCGAGGAGCGGAGAGCGGAGAGCGGGTAGAGCGGGAGAGCAGAGAGCGGAGAGAGCGGGAGCGGGAGCGGGAGAGTGGAGAGAGCGGAGAGTGGAGAGAGCGGGAGAGCGAGAGCGAGAGAGCGGGAGCGGGAGCGGAGAGCAGGGAGCGGGAGAGCGGGAGCGGAGAGCGACAGAGCGGGAGCGAGGAGCGAGAGCGGAGAGCGGGTAGAGCGGGAGAGCAGAGAGCGGAGAGAGCGGGGAGCGGGAGCGGAGAGTGGAGAGAGCGGAGAGTGGAGAGAGCGGGAGAGCGAGAGCGGAGAGCGGGAGCGGGAGAGCGGAGAGCGGAGAGAGCGGGAGCGGGAGCGGAGAGCGGGGAGCGGGAGAGCGGAAAGCGGAGAGAGCGGGAGCGTGGAGAGCGGAGAGCGGAGAGCGGAGAACGGAGAGAGCGGGAGCGGAGAGAGCGGGAGCGGGGAGCGGAGAGAGCGGGGAGCGGAGAGCGGAGAGAGCGGGAGCGGAGAGCGGAGAGAGCAGGAGCGGAGAGCGGGAGAGCGGGAGAGCGGAGATCGAGAGAGCGGGAGCGGGAGCGGGAGCGGAGAGCGGGAGATCGGGAGAGCGGAGAGCGGGAGAGAGCGGGAGCGGAGAGCGGGAGAGCGGGGAGAGCGGAGATCGGAGAGAGCGGGAGCGGGAGCGGGAGAGCGGAGAGAGCGGAGAGCGGAGAGAGGGAGAGAGGAGAGCGGAGAGAGCGGGGAGCGGGAGAGCGGAGAGCGAGAGAGCGGGATGGGAGAGCGGAGAGAGCGGGAGCGGGAGCGGGAGCGGAGAGAGCGGGAGCGGAGAGCGGAGAGAGCAGGGAGCGGGAGTGGAGAGAGCGGAGAGCGGAGAGTGGGGAGAGCGGGAGAGCGGAGAGCTGGAGAGAGCGGGAGCGGGGAGCGGAGAGCGGGAGCGGGAGAGCGGAGAGCTGGAGAGCGGAGAGCGGAGAGCGGAGAGAGCTGGGAGCGGGAGCGGAGAGGAGAGCGGGAGGCGGAGAGTGGGGAGAGCGGGAGAGGGGAGCGGAGAGCGGAGAGCGGGAGCGGGGAGAGCGGAGAGAGCGGGGAGCGGGGAGCGCGGAGAGCGGAGAGCAGAGAATCGAATTTGTTTCGTATTTGCAGCACCGCATCTGAGTTTTCTCTGTTTGGTTACCGGTAGTGGTAAGCCTTGTCTTGTGAGTCGAATGTCAAATGTTTGGTTTATTTGTTATATAGTACTGCTCGCTCTCTGCTCTGCGGAGCGCTCACTAGCGATTGCGGGTCTGCACTGCATTGTATTGCATGGTATGGTTGGCTTTTGAATTGTTCTAGTCTGTATGGTAGGTGGTTTATATGGTAGCCCTCCCCCCCAGGTATACTAACCCTAATACTAATTATATATATATATATATATATATATATATATATATATATATATATATATATATATATATACTACTGCCTTTTGTATTTTAAATTAATAGATTTAGATACTATGACGCTGTGGCGATATTGTGCAATATATTTATAACAGATATTAAACTTCCAAAAAGATGTTCCCTAGATAATTGTTGTTTCTAAACTACTGGGTTTTATTTAAATATTTAAAAATAAAGGTTACCTGTAAAACTGATATACACCACTGATATTGATATTCTATACTCTATACTAGCTACTTGTAAAGGATTGGGTGGTAGTTTGCATGTTTGGAATGTATCCATTTGATTAGAATATTACTTGGGATTTGTGTGATATTGTTGTATTTGATTTCACCGAGATTTGTGTGATATTGTTGAACTGAGGTTCACCTTTTGTTTTGTTGTGGATTTGGTTTTGTAGTTGAAGATTTCTCCTCTCCTCTACAAGTTATGAAGGTTGTACTGAATACTGTTAATACAATAACACACAGATTGAGTTAAGACTGAATATTTGTAAATCCATTAAGAGCTCTGTTAATTGGTTGAATCTTGAGCATTTGATAGCATTGTTGTGTCTGCAATTAGTAAATGTATAACTCTAATAACCCATTTTTTTTATTAATTTATTGCGCAATTTTGCACAATAATATTCCTGTGTTTTTACCAGTCGCTATTTAAAAATAAAACTATTTTTGAAACTTCAATTGTGTCTCTGCCTCCTTGCATGGTGCACCATACTGTTGCTTACCCAATTAAAGAACCTCTGTATTTTGAATTCTAAAGTGAACTTTAAGGTTTACAAGAGGCCTTGCCCTCTTTAAACACAAGGTGGCATGTCGGTTTTTGGTCATAGGACCGTTTGAACAATTTAACCCCTTTTAAGCTGTGTAGTAACCGCTACAGGCACCTTGAATGGATAAAGCTCATATTTAATTTTTGATGCTAGTTTTTAACATTCGACTGATGCATTTAACATTCGATGGTAGTATTTAACATTCAATACTTGCATTTAATATTCAATGTTGAATTTATTATTTGATGTCAAAATTGAACATTTGATTCATTAATTTAATATTTAATGCTAGCATTAATTCTCAAACTGAACGCAGTAGGGATTCAAGGAAATGCATGCCCATGAATTAGGGAGTGGTTAACATGTAGAAAACAGAAAGTACTGATTAGTGGAGAAACCTCAAAATGGAGCGAGGTAACCAGTGGTGTACCACAGGGATCAGTATTCGGTCCTCTGCTATTCCTAATCTACATTAATGATTTTGATTGTGGTATAGTAAGCAAACTTGTTTAGATAGCATTCAGAACTGGGCAGACACATGGCAAATGAAATTTAATAGAGAAAAGTGTAAAGTATTGCATGCAGGCAATAAAAATGTGCAGTATAAATATCATATGGGAGATACTGAAATTGAAGAAGGGAACTATGAAAAAGACCTAGGAGTTTATGTTGACTCAGAAATGTCTTCCTCTAGACAATTTGGGGAAGCTATAAAAAAGGCCAACAAGATGCTCGGATATATTGTGAGGAGTGTTGAATTTAAATCAAGGGAAGTAATGTTAAAACTTTACAATGCATTACTAAGACCTCATCTAGAATATTGTGTTCAGTTCTGGTCACCTCGTTACAAAAAGGATATTGCTGCTCTAGAAAGAGTGCAAAGAAGAGCAACCAGAATTATCCCGGGTTCAAAAGGCATGTCGTATGCAGACAGGCTAAACGAATTGAATCTATTCAGTCTTGAACAAAGAAGACTATGCGGTGATCTGATTCAAACATTCAAAATCCTAAAAGGTATTGACAATGTGGACCCAGGGGACTTCTTTGACCTGAAAAAAGAAACAAGGACCAGGGGTCACAAATGGAGATTAGATAAAGGGGCATTCAGAACAGAAAATAGGGGGCACTTTTTTACACAAAGAATTGTGAGGGTTTGGAACCAACTCCCCAGTAATGTTGTTGAAGCTGACACCCTGGGATCCTTCAGGAAGCTGCTTGATGAGATTCTGGGATCAATAAGCTACTAACAACCAAACGAGCAAGATGGGCTGAATGGACTCCTCTCGTTTGTAAACTTTCTTATGTTCTTATTTATTATTTGAAGCTAAAATTCAATATTCGATACTTGCTTAAATTTAACGTTTAATGAATTGTTATTCATTATTAAATTTTTGTTACTTTCACCTCTCATATTTAGTTACTTTAAAATAAAGCACCTTCAAATATCAAAGAAAGGCTAATTTTCGGAGACACCTTCAAATATCAAAGAAACCAACAAAAATATGTTTATTAATAGAGTATTTAAATAACAAATCAATAAATGCATTTTGTTTTGGTTTATTTTATATTTTGAAGGTGCTTTATTTTAAACTTCACATTAATAATTACCCTGTAAATTCATCATGGTAAATGTCCATAGATAGAAACAAGCTCAGTTTTATTGATGCTTTCTGTTTTTGGGGACCCTTTCTTTTAGATCTATTTGGTTTGTTTTCGCTGTGTCAGGGTCTGCGCTTCGTTTAACACGTCGCATTCAGTTTGTCATGTTAGTTCTGTGTCAGGGTCTGCGCTTCGTTTAACACGTCGCATTCAGTTTGTCATGTTAGTTCTGTGTCAGGGTCTGCGCTTCGTTTAACACGTCGCATTCAGTTTGTCATGTTAGTTCTGTGTCAGGGTCTGCGCTTCGTTTAACACGTCGCATTCAGTTTGTCATGTTAGTTCTGTGTCAGGGTCTGCGCTTCGTTTAACACGTCGCATTCAGTTTGTCATGTTAGTTCTGTGTCAGGGTCTGCGCTTCGTTTAACACGTCGCATTCAGTTTGTCATGTTAGTTTTTTATTTTCTGCTGCTTTTTTGTAATCCTGCCATTTTTTTAATGTCAAGAGTCTGTCGCTTACAGTGTTCCAGTGTATTTATTTTGTTAGTTATTTCTTTACATGTTTTGTTTCTAAATGTTTTTTGGCCCTGCGAAGTGTTAAATAATGATATATATATATCGGGTCGGGGAACGGTTGTTTGGTAAGGATTGTAACTTTTGAAGTGTAATACTGACGCGCTGTGAATTGGCCGAAGCGCTAGAAGTTCATGGTAAATTATTACTTTTCATATTGAATAGTTTGGTCCGCTCTATATTGGAGTGGTTTCAGGGAAGTATCCCTCGTGCTCTTAGACTTCGGTAGCAGTGTATGGGGTTGATTACGAAAGAGAATGTGCATTATCTGTATTCTGAGTTTGTAATTACGATCCTGTGAATTTTGATGTAATATTTGAACGCTGTATACGAACTTCTTTTCTGTGTTCGTGGTTGTTTTAGACTTTTAGAGAAGCGTCTTTGTCCTGATTATCCCATCTGTAATGGTGTGTGTGTTTACAATATATAGTTATGAGTGGCCTGGTAACTTTTGATTGCACCCTTGCACTTTATTAATCTGTGTATTAACTAAAATAGCGGCTATTGGAGTGTGTTAGGCATTAGGCTTTTTTTTTTTTGGTTGCATGAAGTTTTCTGTTTTTTTGAAAATCACTGTTTTATTAGTTTTTAAGGTGTGTTATTTAAAAGTGTTTAAGATTTTACTTTTGGAATTGTGCTGTGAACATTTATTTATTTATTTATTTTTATTATTTTTTTTACTTCGTGTTGGTGTGACGATCTATTTCAAAGTATCCAAGTATTTAGGGTCTGATGTGAATGGATCACTCTTGGTTAAAAATCTGCTGCTATAGTTAAAAGTTGCTGCTATCAAATCTGCTGCTATAGTCAAAAGTTGTGATATTTTGTTTTAAATAAAATTCTTGTTTTTTTTTATACCTTGTTGTCCTCACTTTACACACTGAGCGTTCTTGATTTTTAAAGAACCTGTTATTTGGAGTTATTAGCTCCAAATTGGCGTAGTCATTAATTCTACTTAACTGGTCTTTTAAAATAGTCAATTTAATTATAGGGATAACCGAGGGGGTTATCCTTGGTTAAGTACGAACGGTGTTTTGGAGGAGGGAGGAGGGAGGAGGGAGGAGGGAGGAGGGAGGAGGGGGGCGCTACATAAATCTTGCCTTTCAGCATTGCAAATCTATTTATAATGAGATGCAAATCCCGATCTCTCCTGATAATGAGCAGTGATTTATGCTGTTTGTAAACTTGCGGTGATATTACGGCAGTTGTTCATGAAAAAGAGCTGTTTAGTACATCGCACGTAAAAATGCTATGAAGGACGGAGGCTACGAATTTGCGGTATTTTATGAATACATTTTGTGTTCTCTCTGACGACTTCCATTTTCAAACCGTTTTAGGTCGTTCGAAAACTAAAGAAAAAATTCCTACTCTGAAGCAGTCGGAAGATTTCTCCAACCCTCTTTCAGAGCTTCAGATTGAGTTTACAAATGTATGCGTTTTATATTGTAAAGCGCATTGAGACACAAATTGCACTATATAAAATTATTATTATTATTAAATAGTCTAGACATGCTTTATATCTGGGATGTTGGTGGTTTTGAGTTACTTCAAGCCTAGATGTTATAAACTGGTTATGTTATCGGCACTAGTTAGTGCTTCACAAATGCTAGACTTGAACATGATGACTAGATTTTTATTGAAAGGTTGTTTTCAGTTAAAACAGCAGATCTTCAATTCAGAATTACTTTATTAAACCAGAAACGTACACGTGTGATTGAAGCCACCGACATTTAAGAAAGGGTGGGAGTAGGAGGAGACACAAAAGCAGAGAGGTTAAAAAAATATAAAATGCTTTATTTACTTTGAACACGAGTCCAGTTTATTATGAAGATTGAACAGAGATTTACTAAAGACTAAACATCTCCACTCACTTCTACTATGAATCAAACAATGAATTACACAGCTAGCAATACACAATGCAGCAAAAGAAACATGGCAAGAGAAAGACAACAGCGGCCTCCTGTGAAAATACATACAAGTAATATTAAACTACATCTCAAATAACCACAAGTGCTCATTGCAAACAAACACATACAGTAGACCTCAGGGTTATATACATATCAAATATCCACACTACAACAGTGTTCAAAGCAAACAAACACATACATGCAAGTCTACTCAAGTACTGCATTCAATGAATAAAGTGAGATATTGTGCAAACTGTTTTATTAGAGCCCAGATGAGATTTATTCAAGGGTGCGTAAGGAAACCAATGCAGACCACTGCTACTATCATGAATAGCTCTATAGAAACATGTAGACCACTGGCTACTATCCTGAATAGCTCTATAGAAACATGTAGACCACTGGCTACTATCATGAATAGCTCTATAGAAACATGTAGACCACTGGCTACTGTCATGAATAGCTCTATAGAAACATGTAGACCACTGGCTACTATCATGAATAGCTCTATAGAAACATGTAGACCACTGGCTACTGTCATGAATAGCTCTATAGAAACATGTAGACCACTGGCTACTGTCATGAATAGCTCTATAGAAACATGTAGATCACTGGCTACTATCATGAATAGCTCTATAGAAACATGTAGACCACTGGCTACTATCATGAATAGCTCTATAGAAACATGATGTCCCTGAAGATGGGAAGCTTGCAAAAAAGCTTGCAGCTGAAAAACTATTGCAGCAGGTTATGAACAGGATATAAAGATTTGAACCAAGAAAATGAAGCAGGCAATGATCTAATGTTAAAAAAGATCGTCTGTGTGCCCCTTGGATTCTTAACTGTAAGTTGCCAAGAATTGAAGGCAAACTTTAAATTGAAAAAAGCAAGTTTTACTGTTCTTATCTAAAAAGGGAGTATATTTGAACCTAAGGAAGGACTAATTGACAGAGCAGGTGTATACCAAAAAACACCTCTTTTTATAAGCTTGTATCTTAATCACTAATGAAAAATGTGTGGCACATAAAATATGTTAACAGAGACGTAATGCTGGTCCGTCCCTTGCAGAGCTGTTCTGTGAATCTGCCTGAATGAGGCGTTGAATCTTAGAAAACCTGAACTAATAATCATTTGGTAAGCATTATGTTTAGCTTTTGTCTCTCATATACTGTGTGTGTGTGATAGGAATATGATTTTTATTATACTTAGTTATAGAGAGTTGGTATATTGGCTGCTTTAGGACATACTTGTAACCATTTTTTCTATATAAAATTGATGCTGTTAGTTTGTAAAGACACTGGAATGACCAGACTGTCTATGAGCTAGGATCTGATGTGGCCTGTAGCTGCCTGATCCAGTTATCAAGCGTTTTAATAAACTGAAGGAGTACCTATATATACTCTGATTCGTTAAAGCAAAAATGCTGTCTTATAAGACATGTTTCAGCCAGCTGAATGCAGGGGCTCAAAGGGCGTCTTCATGAGGTCATTAAGCACTGCCTTCAGCCTCCACTGAGGAACATTGCCCTTAAGGGGAGGGCGCAACCTCTGTGCCCCACCAGGAAGTGAGCTCCTGGGGAGACAGAGTTAATTTTAACATGGCAAGCTGAAATAGCTGCCAGACCTTTAAATGTAGAGGGGGATTTCCCCTCATCAAATAGGTCCTGTAACAATTGCAGTATAACTGCCATGGGACAGGTCGTGGGGTCAAGCCCTTAAGCAAGCACCACGTCTGAAAAACGCCCCACTGGTACCCACACTGGGAACGCGTGGACGCTGCTCTGGCATTCTGCAGGGTGTCAGTAACCCTGCTGGAAAACACCATACGGCTCAGTGTTGCCGTTCAGGGGCCAGACCAGAGCTGCAGGCTCGGTGGGTTGGGTTGCCTGTCCCCTGCGCCTGGCTGAGCAGGTCACGACGTTCAGGCAGACTCCATCGCTGGCTGCTCCGGAGTTGCATCAGAGCTGAAAACCACACAGTCTCCTGGGCCAGTAAGGAGCTACTAATAGCACCCTGGCCCGGTCCTGTCTGATTTTCTCCAGACACAGCGGGAGCATGGGAGCAGTGGGGAGGTATACAGCAGCTGCCTCGGCCACTGGTGTGCCAAGGCGTCTATCGCTAGTGGGTCCGCGGCCCCTGTTATGGAGAATTAGCAGGGACAATGCCAAATGAGGCTCACCACCTCCGGGTGAAGCCTCCATTCTGAGGTATTGGGAACAGCAACAGCTTGCGGGCTACTAGAGGGAGACGGGGGGACCTGAGGCCGCCCTGGTGGTTTATATAAGCCACCGTGGTAGTGTTGTCCGTCTGGACAAGCACGTGTCTCCCTTGAACCTCCTGTAAAAATAAATAAATAAAAGGCTAGTTAACTGCCTGCAGTTCCAAACCATTACGTGCTGGCTGGACACGTTCGTTGTGACGGCCTCCCTTTTGGTGACACTGTCCAACGCTACGCCGAGGTGCAGATGGGCAGGCTGTTTGCACCAAGAGAATGCAGCCTGTGAGCAGCCTGTTTTACAGCAGAACGGCTACCTCCTGAAACATCACAGCGGCGTCCTGTGGGTCCGCGACTGATGCAGTCACGCCCCGAAAGGGAGGGGGACGGTGCTTGAACTGCAGTGAGTAGCCAGTCTGAACGGTAGTTAGCACCTGGATGTCCACTGTGCACTGACACCAATCCTCCAGATGGCTCCCTGGGGAGGGGCCCTGGACCTGTGGCAGCAAACCTCTAGGGCCGCTGCTCACCTCGTGGCTTAGCCTGAAGCTCTTACCTCAGCGCCGGGCAGCGGTCTGCCCGTTTCATTGATTCATCTCTTTTACGATCACCAGAATAATCGTTGAGAAATGTCAAGGAAAGGACCACATGATTATCATACCCAATTCTAAAGAAACTCGCCGTGCACAGTGCTGTGTGTAACCTCCAAAAATGCAGGTATATCTGTAACTAAGGAACTTCTGGTTGCCTAACGATATAGACGGGACCCACAGATATGAAGGAAGGAAAGAAAGAGGAAATTACTAATTAATAGTGCTATAGGGAGGGCGTGCTCTTTTTGTAAGTGATAAAGGTAATAAAAAAAATTAAAAAGATTTGAAATGGTTTTATATATTACTCATTTTATTTTCCTGATCAGCCTATGGAAGGAAGTCCAAGGAGGATGGGGTTTACAACCACGTAATGTAAAAGAAAACAAGACAATAACAATTAAGCAAAGCAAACATGCCAACTGTCTGTTCTGATCTATTTGTTCTTTAACCATTGTGTTATTGTGAAGTGGTGATTTTAGAGGTGCCCTGCCGTCAAGTGCGAGTGGTGTGGGGAACAAAGTGACAGTCCAGACAGTATTTCTCCCAAACGATCCGTTTTATTCAATAACAAACAAAAGAAGCCGTCCCTCTACCAACAGTGGTATAGGGGGGACACGGTGGGCTTGCAGACCCAAACATAATAATAATAATAATAATAATAATAATAAAGGACTCTATCCGTCCCACGTCCTCCATGCATGAAAGTGTGCGTGCTCAACCCCGGGGATCGTGGTGCGTGTGTGTGTTGTGCTGTGAAAGGAAGGACTCAGAGATTAATGAGATTAATGCTGGCTCTGAAGCGAGAGCTCCTGGACGCTCACTCCTCTCCTATAAAACACAAAAACAACACGTAACAAAACAACAAACACTACCGGCTCCGGCCGTGTGTTACGCTTCAGTGCAAGGGGCTGTACTCCCGTAGCTGTGTCTTCTTTGTACTGCCCAACTCCTCCCTGCAATCAGCCCGGCGCCCCGGTGTAACCAATCACTGCCTGGCCCGCAGCTGATCACATGGGAATCGCTCTGAGTACTTGCTGCTACGCGCTTCCTCCAAGATGCAGGAAGAAAAACAAAGGAGAAATACTGCGGTGCACAAAGACGCTGCAGCGCCGTTTATTTAAATAACAAGAATAAACACACAGAGTAAAAATAAATCAAACAAAACAACATCACCAACACTAAGGAATACAAGTCAGGCTGGGCAGCAGCCTTCACTGCTCCTTGGGTTCTTAGTTTCTTTTGTTTTCAGACGCCTTCTCTCGCTCACGTTCTCCCCTCTACTCTCCACCCCCAGATGAGATCTCTGCAGGTTTATATACCCTGCCGAGGGGTTTAACTAGCTAGTAATGATTCTATTACCCCTTGGCCACAATCTGCACCAGTTTATTAATTACGTGTGACTGCCGGCTAGTTTAACAACGCACTAGCGACAGCCACACATTACCACGAGGTTGTAAAATTGTGGATGGGGCTTCCCATCCACGCTGCCAAACAAAACCTACAACTCTTCACCGTCACATTGACAAATAATAAAACACCACAATAATAATAATAATAATAACTCACAATAATAATAATAATAATAATACCACAAAACAAATACAGAATAATAAATGCCCTCTTTTCATGTGCAGGGCTCCCAGCCCTCACAAACACATTTATGCTTCACATCATACTCTTGATCACATCTGAAGATGCTCCTCAAAAAGCTTCACTTGAGTTATTTAAAGAATGTTTTTTCAGAGAGTTTGACTCATTACATTATTTTAGACTGAAAGAAGTTAAAGAAGTGACACTAATATATATATATATATAAATTTACTATTTACATAAATATTACAGGTACACTGAATAGTGAACATCTTCTGTACATCTCAACGCTTCAGTAAAATAATAATACATGACATAAAATAATTCTACAAATGACTTCACATTCAGACACAGATGACTGCAACACAGCTTCCTTGTCTATTGGTCTATCGCTCTGTGTGGTAATATCAGGCACAATGAAGTGGAAAGATGAAGCCTCAGCTGAGTCGTTTATTCTGTCTGTGTCATCAGCTTCTCTGCAATGGAGTCACACCTGGAACAATACAGACATGGAACAAAGAGACTGTGGTTAGTAAAGCACATGGGTGAGAAAAGCACAATGGAGCCAGTCTGTGTTTGTGTTTGCACCCTCAAAACTAGCAAGAAACAACTCAAAATCCTAACTGCTGCTTCCTGCAGCTCTGTTACAGTCACACCGTTTCATCCTTACAGAAGATGGAGGCTCATTTTACTCTGCTGTGAACAGAATGAAAATTGTACCCAATAATGTATAAGCTGTGATGGGATTAAAACAGATGAGATCAGTCAGAAGAGTCCAAAACAGATTTCAGTCTCAATAACACAGAAACATGTGACACATCCTTGTCTCAAATTAGTAGGTCCTGCCTCTTCAAACATCATGACTGGTGAGATGGGTAGAAAAGAGCCGGCGCTCTGAACTATCCCTACAAGCATCATGCTCTTTACTGACTGTCCTATCAAGACAATGCTGGAGTATCAGTGAGAAGCAGGAGCGCTCTCAGGCTCTCCTCTGAACTATCCCTACAAGCATCATGCTCTTTACTGACTGTCCTATCAAGACCATGCTGGAGTATCAGTGAGAAGCAGGAGCGCTCTCAGGCTCTCCTCTAAACTCTACCCTCCTTGTTGGTGTGCTGTGCTCTGTCCTATCAAGACAATGCTGGAGTATCAGTGAGAAGCAGGAGCGCTCTCAGGCTCTCCTCTGAACTATCCATACAAGCATCATGCTCTTTACTGACTGTCCTATCAAGACAATGCTGGAGTATCAGTGAGAAGCAGGAGCGCTCTCAGGCTCTTCTCTGAACTCTACCCTCCTTGTTGCTGTGCTGTGCTCTGTCCTATCAAGTCCATGCTGGAGTATCAGTGAGAAGCAGGAGCGCTCTCAGGCTCTCCTCTGAACTATCCCTACAAGCATCATGCTCTTTACTGACAGTCCTATCAAGTCCATGCTGGAGTATCAGTGAGAAGCAGGAGCGCTCTCAGGCTCTCCTCTGAACTATCCCTACAAGCATCATGCTCTTTACTGACTGTCCTATCAAGACAATGCTGGAGTATCAGTGAGAAGCAGGAGCGCTCTCAGGCTCTCCTCTAAACTATCCCTACAAGCATCATGCTCTTTACTGACAGTCCTATCAAGTCCATGCTGGAGTATCAGAACATTGCCAACAACGAGGAGTTTGCGCAACATCGATTTTATTGAGGATTTGAAACAGACGGCAAGTGCTGAATTTTCTGAAGAGTGTGACATCAAACAGACACTCTCCGATCTGCCCTTTAAACCACAGAATGAATTGGACAAGTGAGTGTTTGGTTATAGAGGGATGGCTGGAGGGGCGGGTCACAAAGACCACTTTGCTTCAGTGCATAGATCGAATGGGCTGCCAGGTATGCATTCGAGGATTCAAGGAAACCACTAGAATCCAGGTGCTGATCCAATGCAAAAAGTAGGTGTACATTCCAGAACAAAGATACACATTGGAATTTCTATCCATAGAAACAAAATCAAACATTTTATCCTGACTAAAATTCAAACATTGAAGCCTCTGACTACTGGTCACATTTAATGAACAGTTTGCTGAGGACTACAATGCAAATCAAGCTGATATCCCAAGACAATGGAAACGTATCACAAAAGAGAAAGCATTGCACTTTTAAAGATGTTTCTGTTAAAACATGCGGCTTGTTAGATCAGTTTGAAATATACCGTTTATTATCATTATAAAACAATGCTGATTGGATGAGATGGGTATGAATCTATGGGAGGAAGTCCAAGGAGGATGGAGTTTAGAATGTAGTTACCACGATGCTAATGTCTGTCAGACAATCACATAATGTATGAAATAGAGCAAAACAAAACAAGAAACCCAATGCCTGTTCTGATCTGTTTGTTCTTTACCATTACATGAATGTAAAGTGTTGATTTTAGAGGTGCCCCATATATCTCTATCAGTCTAATTAAAAAGCCCTCATAAACTACTCATACACTAGTATAGTTTTGTAGAAATGTCCAGGTGTTTTTCAGCTTCATTATAATATTGGAGTTCATGTTAGACTGGTGCAGAACCCTGAGAATAGAACCCTAAATGTTCCAAGACGTTCCACACAGTCTCATAGTCAGGAACACACGTCTCTTTAGGAAAGTTGTTTAAACTGTTTCATTCCTGTTGAGTTCAGCGGTACAATATGAAGAAAGCTCCATTCATGTAAACTTTTACCTCCTGCCTCAAGGTATTATTTCAGAGGCTTGGAAATGTTTTATTGAATATTGAAATCTATTAGTGCTTTCCACAGGCTTAAGCAGCTCCCATGCTCAGCATCTTGTAAAGCGTGTTTAATAAATAATGATTAGCTTTAGATACACATTTGTATGTTGTTGTTTTTGATCAGTTTCAAGTTTGAATTCATATTGCTGACTGTACAATAAAGACTGTGACAGGGGAGCCGTGTGGTGACGTCAGGCCAGATGCAGGAAGGAAAACAAAGGAGAAATACTGCGGTGCACAAAGACGCTGCAGCGCCGTTTATTTAAATAACAAGAATAAACACACAGAGTAAAAATAAATCAAACAAAACAACATCACCAACACTAAGGAATACAAGTCAGGCTGGGCAGCAGCCTTCACTGATTCTTGGTTTCTTAGTTTCTTTTGTTTTCAGACGCCTTCTCTCGCCGCTTCTCCCTCTACTCTCCACCCCAGATGAGATCTCTGCAGGTCTATATACCCTGCCGAGGGGTTTAACTAGCTAGTAATGATTCTATTACCCCTCGGCCACAATCTGCACCAGTTTATTAATTACGTGTGACTGCCGGCTAGTTTAACAACACACTAGCGACAGCCACACATTACCACGAGGTTGTAAAATTGTGGATGGGGCTTCCCATCCACGCTGCCAAACAAAACCTACGACTCTTCACCGTCACATTGACAAATAATAAAACACCACAATAATAATAATAATAATAACTCACAATAATAATAATAATAATAATAATACCACAAAACAAATACAGAATAATAAATTGCACAGGGGCGGAGGGTACCCCTTTCTAAAATAAACAAATAATACATTTAAATCAAAATACAAAAGAAATATATTTTACACAGGGCTTTGCCCTGCCCCCTATTCATGTGCAGGGCTCCCAGCCCTCACAAACACATTTATGCTTCACATGATACTCTTGATCACATCTGAAGATGCTCCTCAAAAAGCTTCACTTGAGTTATTTAAAGAATGTTTTTTCAGAGAGTTTGACTCATTACATTATTTTAGACTGAAATAAGTTAAAGAAGTGACACTATATATATATATATATATATATATATATATATATATATATATATATATATATAAATTTACTATTTACATAAATATTACAGGTACACTGAATAGTGAACATCTTCTGTACATCTCAACGCTTCAGTAAAATAATAATACATGACATAAAATAATTCTACAAATGACTTCACATTCAGACACAGATGACTACAACACAGCTTCCTTGTCTATTGGTCTATCGCTCTGTGTGGTAATATCAGGCACAATGAAGTGGAAAGATGAAGCCTCAGCTGAGTCGTTTATTCTGTCTGTGTCATCAGCTTCTCTGCAATGGAGTCACACCTGGAACAATACAGACATGGAACAAAGAGACTGTGGTTAGTAAAGCACATGGGTGAGAAAAGCACAATGGAGCCAGTCTGTGTTTGTGTTTGCACCCTCAAAACTCAAAATCCTAACTGCTGCTCCCTGCAGCTCTGTTACAGTCACACCATTTCATCCTTACAGAAGATGGAGGCTCATTTTACTCTACTGTGAACAGAATGAAAATTGTACCCAATAATGTATAAGCTGTGATGGGATTAAAACAGATGAGATCAGTCAGAAGAGTCCAACATAGATTTCAGTCTCGATAACACAGAAACGTGTGACACATCCTTGTCTCAAATTAGTAGGTCCTGCCTCTTTAAACATCATGACTGGTGAGATGGGTAGAAAAGAGCCGGCGCTCTGAACTATCCCTACAAGAATCATGCTCTTTACTGACTGTCCTATCAAGACCATGCTGGAGTATCAGTGAGAAGCAGGAGCGCTCTCAGGCTCTCCTCTGAACTATCCCTACAAGCATCATGCTCTTTACTGACTGTCCTATCAAGACCATGCTGGAGTATCAGTGAGAAGCAGGAGCGCTCTCAGGCTCTCCTCTGAACTCTACCCTCCTTGTTGGTGTGCTGTGCTCTGTCCTATCAAGTCCATGCTGGAGTATCAGTGCACGTCACTGGCCAGGTTTACCTACAGTTCCAATTTTCACAAGCTGTTATCTTTCTCAAGTTTAGCAGGAAGATGTCATATGAAACATGAGAATAGATTTATAATCATCACATTTGATTAAGAAGGGGACCCACAAGCGTACTTTTGACACTGGCGTCCGTTATTCATGAGAGACTCACAGGAAACACAAAATCTCATGTTGCTCAGAAGAGTCAGGCAACTGTCAACTTAAATAACAAACCACAGGCTAAAGTACCAATCTCAAACCATAGACTACAGCTGGTTCTCAAGAGAATACTGTGAGCTCAAGTATAGAACTTTAAAAATCCCTCCATGCAATTGAACAAAAACCATACATATTTTGAAATGTAAGCAGTGCTGTTTTCAATACATCTTTTTGGGGTGATGATTGATTGATTTGATTGATTTAGAAAAAGAACAGAACACAAATAGTAATTAAAAGTGCATGAAAATGTATCTTTACCTGTCACCGTTGGTGGAGTTGGATGAAGCATCACTTCGTTCTTTTGCTGAAATAATAATAATAATAATAATAATAATAAAATCAATAAAAGCAGACACCAGGAATGAGGAGATCTTTCATAGAAGAGCCTTTAAAGCCCCTCTCACTTGGGTTTATATTTGAATGTTACTGTAGCTTAGTATCTAGCAGGTGTGGCATTAGAAAACAATGAGCTCCTAAAAGCAGAGCAAACCAGGTAGAGACAGCTCTGCAGAAACACATATATTACAACTCTGAACCATAGAAAACAATGAGCTCCTAAAAGCAGAGCAAACCAGGTAGAGACAGCTCTGCAGAAACACATATATTACAACTCTGAACCATAGAAAACAATGAGCTCCTAAAAGCAGAGCAAACCAGGTAGAGACAGCTCTGCAGAAACACATATATTACAACTCTGAACCATAGAAAACAATGAGCTCCTAAAAGCAGAGCAAACCAGGTAGAGACAGCTCTGCAGAAACACATATATTACAACTCTGAACCATAGAAAACAATGAGCTCCTAAAAGCAGAGCAAACCAGGTAGAGACAGCTCTGCAGAAAAACATGTATTATAACTCTGAACCATAGGAAAGACATTAAGAAGGTACAGGCAGTTTCTACAGATCGGTTTTCCTGTAACACAAGTTAAATTGTTCACAAGAACAGTATTTAAAGAACTGCATTCTAACCCCTATAACAAATTCAGAGTCATCTTTTAAATTGTAATTCTTGAATTCAATTCTGTTTGTTTTTCTCCAGCCTTGATCTTCAACACATTAGAAGTGTTGTATTTCTTCTACTTAAATCTATGCAATTAAAACACATCTAAAATACTCACTCTGCGCTGGTGTGTAGTCAGGGCTCCTGGCACCTAGGAGTGAATTACAAAACTCAGGGTTACTGTATTTACAAGTGAATCTATCAGCAGCTTCATATCATTGAGAAATGTATTGTCATTATTCCACATACTGGAGAAGGTTGTGATTGCACTCATGTTATTAGAGCACACATGCCAGGGCTGGATTCACTTTCCCTGCACCCAGCCCTGCTTTATACAACTATAGGACCCTGTTGAGATTCATTGCTAAAAACACTCTCTAAAATCACCCAGAAACTCTGACCTAGTGCACTAAAACCACAGCAGATATTTTTCTGAAGATTCTGCCAGTTACTCTCCTTCATGTGCAATTTTTATTTTTCACGCATTAAAAGAACAAAAATAGTATCCCAAGTAAAGTCATGACTGGGGGCTCGAGTCATTTCTGCTTTAGTGACCAGGGTGACCCATCCAGCTTTGGACAGGACTGCCCTGAAATTATGGGTCAGTGTCACTGTCCAGGGCCTCCCAAAATATCCCGGTTTCCTTGAGTTCCACCGACTGCAATGAGATAAAGACTGAGAGAATGTACAGCAGGTCTAGCTATATGTTACATTCAGCCTCTGTGTCACTGATGTGTGGGTTCTTGTTGTAAAGCACTTCTAAAATACTAGATTCATGTCCTTATCGGCACCTGGAAGAGTCCCGTTGAGCTTATAAGCACACATTATCATTATGTTGTTTTCCAAGAGCATAGCATGTGTGTTAAACTCATGCTGGGTAACGTTTCCAGTACTCTGCAAATCTGGAGTGCCATCAGTGGTTCAAATCCTTGGGTAGCTGTTTCAGGAGTTAGGGCTCTATCCATCCTCACTGCCCTAGTGCTGGCAGCAGTTTATTCAGAACCTAAACTTTAAGGCCAGCTGAAAGCTGAGCCCAGAGAGGACTGTGGAAGACATCTCTTCAGATTCCTACATGGAGGAATCAGCAGCCCAGTGCAAAGACTAGTACAGGCATCTTTTACACATTTACTGCAGGAAAGACCAGGCCATTAAAAGACTGGAATAATCTAGAAATGGGAGTTTGTTCAGTTAATCTCATAAATATGTATATTTCATGTCTCCATCATGTCTATTCTGTACATACAGAACACAATTCATAAAGGAATTAGAAATGTAACATTAATAAAGCAGCTCTTAACCCCGCCTCCCTCTCTCTCACCTGATGCTCTTTTCTTCCAGATGAGAGCTCCTATGATCACTGCGATGATCAGACCCAGAGCAGCCAGCACACCAGCAGCAACAAACCCCATGTTGAGAGCAGCCTCTGGAACTGCAAACACACAGGAGACTGTTTAGCAAAAGCAATCAGTGAAGAGAGGGGTGAAATTCTCAACAATAAAGTGCAGGTACTCATGTGCCAGCCCGGTGTAAACGTTAAACAAACAGGCAATTTGAATGACGATTAATAAATACTTCTAAAATGTATAAATATTGGTTCATTCCACACCAAAAACCAGAAAAGGGGCAGACTTTGCTAGAAAAATTCAACCGGGGGGTTTCGGGCCTGCTGAGTTCAGAAATGCTCATCTTTTTTTTTTTTTATTTCCCCTTCGAGCTGTGACCTGGCAAAGGTCAACCTAAAGTGAAACAGTGACCCTGACCAGAAAGATCACCCTGGGCTCAACTTAGACGCTCCCATCATGCAGCACCTCGTTCGACTCGTAATGAACAGGGCTTGAGAGACACAAATACCAGGAGCACCGTACTCACTTGGAGCTGAGGGGTTATGAACTTGCGTTCTTTGTTACAGTGGCACATTTGAAACTACCATATTTGACCATTAATGTATAGCTTGTATTTCAAATTAAGAGAAGGTACAGTGTTTCATTTACTCAAGTGAAAGGTCTGACTAATTATCCTTTAACATTTGGATATAAGTACATCTTCTCCCTCTCAGCAACATGAAGACAACAAAAAAAGTGTATTTCCATCGCCATAAAACTTGGTTATTAGGGTTTCATATGTTGTGCTCAGCATTTCCAGTAAAACCAGTCTAATCCAGCCCCTCTACAAACCGGCATTCTGGGTAATTTAGCATGATTTACGGGTCCCGACCAAATTCCTATTGAAATGAATGGTGTGCTCCCCTCTACAATCCCTATTGAAATGAATGGTGTGCTCCCCTCTACAATCCCTATTGAAATGAATGGTGTGCTCCCCTCTACAATCCCTATTGAAATGAATGGTGTGCTCCCCTCTACAATCCCTATTGAAATGAATGGTGTGCTCCCCTCTACAATCCCTATTGAAATGATTTTTAAGTCTCTTCTTTCATAAGGGTACATCCATGAGATAAACTAATCTAGCACCAACTGTTCTTAAAGCAGACCCCTTTGTGAAGTGCTATCAGGAGGGAACTTCAGCTGGGAAATCCCTGTTGCAATAAAAAGCTTTTGAATTGAAGACAGTGGCTGTAGTGTTTGTGATTTCTCATTGTATACTTCAGGTACAGCCTCCCTCCCTCCCTCCCTCCCTGCTCACATAGTCTATTTCAGTACCAGGGTCTCAGGTACAGCCTCCCTCCCTGCTCACACAGTCTATTTCAGTACCAGGGTCTCAGGTACAGCCTCCCTCCCTCCCTCCCTGCTCACACAGTCTATTTCAGTAGCAGCGTCTCTCTCTCTCTCTTACCCCATTTCACATCCATCTTCTCATCCAGACTGGCGTGGTCCACCTGGCAGGAGTAGCTGTGTTTCTTCTGGTCCTCAGGACTCACTGTCAGGGTCTTTCTCAGCTGGTAGGTTCTGTCCCCGTTGGGTAGCACCTCTCCACTCCACACCCCCTCCTCCAGCAGAGCCTCACCGTCTCTGATCCAGTTCACCTCAACCTCTCGGGGGTAGAACCCCGTCACGTGGCAAATGACGTCCGTTCCTGCAGATTCCCGCGCTTTCCTCTGTATCAGTGTCACTGCAGGGCGGACTGGTGAAGGAGAACATCAGTACTGTTACAGTTACACCCCAGGATTGTTTCATGCAGTATTCAATCACACTGTAGAAACATCCTGCACTCTGATTGGCTGAGAGGGTATATGTAAATGGAGCGAATGTAAGGCTGATCTGAGTGTAGATCTAGCCCTGGCATGCTGGTCAGTTTCAATTGGAACGGATCTCATTAAAACGGATCAGCTCAGCAGTGTCTTAGTTAACAGCAGATCAGTAGTTCTACTAACTTGTTTTTCAGGCACAATAAAAGTGGGTCAAACGCATGAAAAACACAAGCCAAGTTAGTAGAAACAATTGGGGCAACTTTGGCCCCCATCGGTTTTACAGTTGTGCCTATTTGCTTTATGCTGGGCAAGGTTGCTCCAATAGTTTCTTGAAACTTGGCTTGTGTTACTTTACATGGCTGGGCACTTTGTCTTTAATCATCTTTAGTACCTTGCAATGACAGTATGTGTTTATGCGTATTTGTGTGTGTGTGTGTGGGTGTACTTTTTTAATCTGTATATACATGTCGTGTGTAAACAGTCAATAATATTACTAGACCACAGTTTTACAGCAACTGATTATGCAGCAAAATATCTCACCGGTACATCTTGTAGCTCATATAGTTTAAAAAGACTGAATCAGCAAAACAAAGCAGATAAAAATAAAATAAGTCAATTAATTAATTGTGCAATGCAAATATCATTTCCTGAATTAATTGTGCAATGCAAATATCATTTCCTGAATTAACTGTGCAATGCAAATATCATTTCCTGAATTAATTGTGCAATGCAAATATCATTTCCTGAATTAATTGTATATGCTAAGTTTCAGATCAATCTTCTAAGTAACTACATAAGACATTTTACAATGCTATAACATATACTTACTGTATTTCATACACTTCAGAGTAAAAAAAAGACGATCTTACATGGAAAACATAGGTTGTTTGTTTTGCTGTACAGTTACTGACTCGGGTTTATGATTAAAAACCTTGATTTTATTCTTCTTTAACCATTCTGAAGTAGATTTTGATGTGTGTGTTGGATCTTTGTCATGTTGGAACGTCCAGTTGTGCTTTAAATCCAGTTGTGTAGCAGAGGGTTTCAGGTGATTGGCCAGTATCTTTTGGTATGCGATGGAATCCATTTTACCATGTATTGGATTTAAATTTCCTGTGCCATTAGAGGAAAAACAGCCCCATAGAAGGATATTGCCACCTCCATGCTTGACAGTAGGTATGGTGTTCTTTTCTTTGTACGCCTCATCAGACTTTCTCCAAACGGAACGACTATCAGTGTGTCCAAATAGCTCTATTTTTGTTTCATCACTCCACAAAACCTTTGACCAGAACTCATATCCATCATTCAAATGCTGTTTTGCAAACTTTAAGTGATTGTCCTTGTGACGTTTTCCTAAGAGTGGCTTTTTCCTTGGCCTGCGACCATTTGATCTTCACCATGCAATACTCGACCTATGGTTGAAATGGAAACCCCAGTCCCACTTGCAGCCAATTCACTTTGAATACCTTTGGCAGTCAATCTCAGATTGTTATTAACCTTCCTCACAATTATTCTACTTGTTCTTGGTGAAAGAACCTTCTTTCTTCCAGACCGAGGGAGTGTTGTGACAGTACCATGATTCTTGCACTTCTTGATAATAGAAACAATAGTTGAAATTGGGATTCTCAAATGCTTGGAAATCTTGTATCCTTCAGCTCTATGACAATAAAACATTTTTCTGCCTAAGGTCTTCAGATAGCTCTTTACTTTTCCTTTTGACTTATTGGTAGTGACAGCACTCATCCTATGCCTAACCCTTTTATACTCTCTAAGAATGTTCATCTACAATCCAGAATTTGCTAGACTTTTCTAGAATTAGGTTCTGCATTATCATATTGAAATTTCTAGCACTTTGTAGACAATACTATCGTAGCATCAAAGGGTATGAATACTTTTAAATGAGCATTTTTGGAATTTTGCAAAATAATTGCTGAAATAAATAATTGTAGAAATCTATTTCTTGTAATTTTTTTCTCATCCAAGTAAAAGTAAAACTTCTGCTACAAAAGATTTTTCCTAAAATTCTTTGTTTGAGAAATTTACAGAGCAGAGGGCCTCATAACAAGGCAATGTGAACAAATTACATGGATTGCAAATTTCAAGTGCATTTATTTGCATAACTGTCAACACTGAGTTTTCAAAATATGAGAGATTTTGTAAATTGAATCTTAGTGGCCTGAATTGAAGTGAATACCTACATAAGACAAAATCACACAGCCATTCCACTGTATTACTTTGTAGAATGATAGACTGTGATACTCTGCTCCTTCAAATTGCTTTTAAAAAGGAAAAGATATCAGAAACACAAGCATGCTTCACAATCCGATTATCTCAGCCCCCGTGGTTCTTCTTGTGCTGTAGTTGCAGGTGGCTGATTTGGCAGCAGCCAGTACTTTGTGAACAAGTCTACTGGAGTTAATTTTGCAGGACAGCAACGCATACACAGTGGCGTTGTTACTATCATCACACAACAAACCTGAAGGAGCTATGGCACTGTGACAGAAATATAATGAATCTTGGTGGTAAATCTCCATCCCGACCTGTGAGGGTGCTAAGCAGCGAGGACAGAGTTCTTTGGACGGGCTGGTCTGACAGTTCTTTCCCGGGTCGGGGAGTTGGCCAGTCTGGATGAAGGTGAGACTCCGTTGCAAAAACGCATTGACCTGGAAGGGAAACAACGTGGCAGCCACAGATTGGAGAGGCAGCTGCATTCGTTTACCAAGGGGTCATGCGTGACACAGCAAATAAGGGGGACGGAGAATCGTAATTAGTTCCTTCGTTTTTGGTTATTAAGAAGTGACCTGGAAGGACCGGTGTTTTTTTGGTGAAAATTGTGAGTGTTTGTCTTGTTCTGTCTATTTGTTTGTTTGTATTCACTAGACAGCTAACACGTTCCAGAGCTGTCGTCAGAGGCCAGCACAAACCCGGGACAGCACTGCACTCGTATCATTATAACTGTATTTTACACAACTAGCACTAATTCACGCACTAACAGACTTGTGTATGTGTTTTGTTTTTTGTGTGGGTGTATAATAAAAACAGGACTATTATTTGCGGGGCAAACCCGGGGATTATAAATGAAGTAACACACGCCGCTGTATTACTTACCTTCATTATTGTTTACTGTTTGTTTTGCCGTCAGGCACTGGACAAAAACAAATAAAACAAACCTTTTCACCTGGATTACAATTGTCTGTCTGTTCTTTAATCACCTTCACCTGCACTATTAACCACTTTGCCACAGGCACCTTATGACAAGAAAAAAAAAACACCTCAAAATTCAATAAGTCCATCATAAAAAAACAGAAAAGCCCAGCCACACAGCCACGTGGTGTTTGCACGTTATTCATTACACTGCACGTGTGTGGCGGATCAGTAATACCACTGTCAGTAACATTTCACTGTCAGCTATCTTCTATTTGAAATGAACACTATCGCTGTGTAGAAGCACATATTATCAACCGATCTCAATTTCTAAAGCAATGCTCATGCTGAAATTGTAATAGAAACGCTCTTTCACTATCTGAGTGACTTTAAGACTTTTTGTAGATGATTTGGTAATGTACTTTGTGATATTTTGCTTAGTCTGGACTACTTTGTCAAACAGACCATGGCTCGGACAAAGTCTTGTAGCTCCTCAACGTTTGAAGATATTTGAAATCTGATTTTTTAATTTGGAATCCTCATAACATTTCGCAACTGCAACGTCCCAATATTTTTTCTATATCTGACTTACAAAAGGCTCGAAATTGGCATTTTTAAAAAATATTATTTGTTATCAATTTTGTTATAAATTTTTGGGGATGCATGATATGAAAAAATGAAATACATTCCACAACAAAAAACATGATATCACTGGAAACAGCTACAAAAGGCCTTTTGTATTGGGTTTGTATTGGGTTTTAATTTCTGATTTGAGGTTGCCAAACTACAAGTGCTAAAACACAAAGGGGTCATATTCATGCCCATAAATGGTCATTCTGCTTAGGGTTAATAAATGTAAACCATTTCTTAGTATTTACTCCCTCTGTCAATAACTTGTAAAAACATTAACTCATGGCATGAGCATGTATTCCTGTTGCCAGTGACAATAACACTCAATTCAATCAATTAACAGTATCAAAAAAATGACTATATTACTATTGTTGATAAACGTCAATTTAATATATATATATACTGTATAAAAAAAAAATCTTGGGATTTATTAATAATGCCAATGACAGTAACAGCCAATTCAATAAATTGTAAAATGAAATCATTAGCATTTATTCATGCTGTCTGTGACTATAACAAGCTACTCAATACATTGTAAAATGAAATCATTAGCATGTATTCATGCTGTCAGTGACTATAACAAGCTATTCAATGCATTGTGAAGAATATCATTACCATCTGTACGCACGGTAAGTGGGGTGGACTACTCTCCTTTAATCTTCAGTTGATTACTGTATCGAGGCGATGGGCATTCTACATTTCCAGTCAAGTCTCAGGCTAGGGTTGAGTTATAGTTAATAAACAATGCTATACCCACTGCCTCAACAATAATCAATTGTATCTTAAACTTTAAAGAAGAGTACATTATGTCATTATTTTAGAAGAATATATTGCTGTGTTGTTAATTCCTTGCAAAGTTCAAAAGCACCACAAACCGCAGACACAATCAATCGGCTTCGACAGGATGTATCTGTTTGAATCAACTTCTGCATTGTATTTTTTTATTCTTACACGGTAGCTGTCCTCTAATTGTGTAGCTATATTTACACTCCCTAACATGGCAAGTTTAATCGCACTGTCCAAGTGAGATTTACATGATTCGTGTTTTTTGATCCTTTCGGAAAGATGCTTCAAGTCATTCACTCCTGTTTTTATCCAAGCAATATCCTCTCCAAACAGTAAACACGGGAAGCAGAACAATGAATTTCTGGTAGTGCTACCACACAGCCTCTTCTTTTTCTCGTACCACGACTTTGAAAACTTCCTAACATACTCCTTACCCCTGTCTTCTGCAGATTGCTGAAGTGTCAGAACAGGCTGATCGGGTCCTAATCTTTTCAGTTTCAGCTTCTCCTCGAAATTCATTCCTAAGAATGGATTCATCAATAATTTCTCAACACTATTAATCTCCGACATATTTTTTGCTTGTTATCCGTCAACAACCACTTCCTTCTCAGATTGGATACTCGGTTTCCTAGGTAATGGCTGATATACACGCAAAACCTTGCACTTGGGCGAGAGATAACACGCCCCATTAGGCACTGAACACATGAGCATTGTCGTTCAATACAGAGCTCAGAAACCACTGCTGCGCATGTGCTACAGTGGACTCGCCCCGCAGACCACTGAACATTGAGTTCCTTTGCTTTAACAAAACGGTAAGGAAATCGCTGCTGTGCATGAGCTACAGGAGCAGTAGAGGAAGCCTCCCCAATGCTCACATGCAGCAGCAGCGATCCCGTAACGATACTATATAAAGTAGGTAACGATACGATAACCTCTGCTGCTGTCCGTGGTCAGGACAAAATAATAAATTACTTAAAGCATTATTTATTGAATTAAAACTGGTGGGGCGGTGCCCCAACACCCTCAATACACCAGCCGCGCCTGTACCGTCCCTTAGTGAATGAGCCCCTAAATGTCTTTTCACATTATAGCACAAATATAAAAGTCTGTTTGCATTTTGGAATCCTCTGCCACTGTCTCTCTCAGCGTTCTGGCAAAGATATTTCTTGGGTCTGTTGTCTGAGTAACAACCCAAACTTCCTGTTGCTGTTGTCTGTGCCTGTTAGCCGAGTGAACATGGCAAACGTGAGCCGTAGTGCAAAAAACAGACCAAAGCTGTCGCAGACCCCCCTCTGGAGCTTTTTTGAGACGGCCGGACCTGGGACTATTCTTTCACGCTAAAGTCCTCAAACACCATTTGAACAAATACACCCAGCTGAGCAGTGTCGCTTGAGTCAACAGATTCATCACACTGTGAAAACCACTGACAACAACACAAATCCCGGTCTAACTGTTCACAGACATCTTCAGATAATGCCGGTACTCTCCTTGCTACAGTGTTAGCTCCCAGTTGCACGTCACTTATAACAGACATTATTTCTGACTTGTTTTTTTAAATCTTTGAATAACGATTTGGCCATGACAGTCATTGTGCCCATTACCAATGCACCGTCTGTAAATGCCGTCTTATTTTTTGCTAGAAAGTAAGTAACATGGAAAGAGGCTTCTGTTACAGAATTTGCTTTTTTCACTGGTTTGTTTAAAAAAAGATCTATGCCGCCTCAAAACAGCTTAAAAGAGACTTGTGTAAACTGGGTATTAACATAGTCGAAAGAGCTACCTATGTAAATCCAGGTATGTAATTTGTGGTTTAAACAAACAAGGGCTGGGACCAAATCAAAACTTTGACAACCCACTAATCGCACTTAACAAAACTGTATTTAATAGAGTTTTCTTTTTATGAGTAGAAGAAATAAGATACTTACAAAAAAAAGAAAACTCTATTAAATACAGTTTTATTAAGTGCGATTAGCGGGTTGTCAAAGTTTTGATTTGGTCCTGGCCTAGGTCTGTTTTCAGCATGATCACGTGCAGGTTCATTTATTAATGCAGTGTTTGCATCTCAAGTTTGAGCCGCATTTAAATTTAATGGAAATAAATGTGACAGGGTGGCTGTGCGGTGATGTCAGGTCAGAAGCAGGAACCAAAACAAACTGACACAGCAGCACTGCAGTTTAAAAAGAAAGACGCGGAGGAGCCGTTTTATTTTTAAATAACAAAAATAAATAAAAGGTTTTAACAAAAAGAATTGCTCACAGAGCGAAATAAAACAATTAAACAAAACAAATCTCGTACACAAAATAAACAATAAATTATCCAGGTCAGGCTGGGCAGTAGCCTTCACTGATCCTGGAGTTTCTTTTAAGTTTACTTCGTTTTGCCGCTCTCTCCGCTCTCGTTCCTCCTCTTGAACACCCACCCGAGTGACGAGAGCTGCCGGCTTTTATAACAGGTGACCATCTCCTGATTAGCAACAAATTAAATCACCTAATTAATTCGGGAGATGGCCACCTTCTGCATGAGTTTTTAAATTATTCCTGGCAGAGGACGAGCACCAATCTCGCCTCTGCCAGAACACGTTTTTTTATAAAATAAACAAAACAATTACACGGCAGTACACCGTCATATAAATACATAAATAAAACAAAATAAAGCGACGCTTCGCCGTCATAAATAATAATAATAATAATAATAATAATAATAATAATAATAATAATAATAATAATAATAATAATAATAATATACAAAATAACATGGGGGCGGAGGGGGAAAACCCTGTTCTAAAAATAAATACATTTAATCAGCAGGGCTTACTACCACCCTACATATCCCCCCCCTTGTGCAAAGCACACTTGGCCCCAACGGCCACCTCCCCCCTCAGTCTCAAAGTCCCGGAAGAGGAGGAAGCAAGTTGTTTCTGGGGGTGGCCATGGTGGAATGGCTGGCACCCCCAATTCTTCGTGGCTGGCAGCTCCCTCTTCCGGGCTCCCGCCACACGCTATCCTGCCGAAAGTGCGGCTGGGGAGCTGGTCTCCTGACCTCCCCCTTCTTTATGGCGGCAGTTCCCCTCCGTGGGGCCCAGGCCAGCCAATTTCCGGCAGCGAAACTGCTGCGGGGGGAGCAGGTCTCCTGACCTCCCCCCACCCCCCTTCTTCATGGCTAGCAGCTCCCCTCCGTGGGGCTCTGGCCACAGTGTTTCCTGCCGCGAAAATGCGGCTGGGGGAGCTGGTCTCCTGACCTCCCCCTCTTTCTTAATGGCCGGCAGCTCCCCTTCATGGGGCTCCGGCCACAGTGTAGCGACCCCAGGTGACGGCAGCAGCAGCGGACCCTCGGGAGGCGACGGCAGCAGCGGCGGACCCTCGGGAGGCGACGGCAGCAGCGGCGGACCCTCGGAAGGCGACGGCAGCAGCAGCGGACCCTCAGGAGGCGAAGGCAGCAGCAGCGGACCCTCGGGAGGCGACGGCAGCAGCGGCGGACCCTCGGGAGGCGAACTCGGGAGGGGAGCCCCTGGCCATGGAGGCGGCAGCGGGAGCTCCACTTCTCCCTCGTACCCTGTACCCTGTGTGAAGCAAAAGGCAGCCCCAGGCAATGCGGAGCAGCAGGCAGCCCCAGGCGATGCGGAGCAGCAGGCAGCCCCAGGCGATGCGGAGCAGCAGGCAGCCCCAGGCGATGCAGGCGTGGCATCCCTGGGCGGAGCGGGCCTGGCATCCCTGGGCGGTGCGAGGCTGGCATCCTTGGGCGGTGCGAGGCTGGCATCCTTGGGCGGTGCAAGGCTGGCATCCTTGGGCGGTGCACGACAGGGCGGCAGCGGTCCCTCAGGAGGCGACGGCGGCAGCGGACCCTCGGGAGATGACTGCAGGAGGGGAGCCAGGACCAGCGGTGGCCCTCTTCTCAGCCGCTGCGACCCAGCGGTTTTCCCCCTTGCTCTGCTCAGCAGCCTATGCAAGGGCGGCTGCAGACCGCCAGCCTCCTGTTCTGGTCCATCCTGTCGTGAAGGGAGAGGCAGCTCCTGCTCCTCTCCCTCGGGTGGTGGAGGCAGAGGCAGCTCCTGCTCCTCTCCCTCAGGTGGTGGTGGTGGAGGCAGAGGCAGCTCCTGCTGCTCTCCCTCAGGTGGTGGTGGTGGAGGCAGAGGCAGCTCCTGCTGCTCTCCCTCAGGTGGTGGTGGTGGAGGCAGAGGCAGCTCCTGCTCCTCTCCCTCAGGTGGTGGTGGTGGAGGCAGTGGCAGCTTCTGCTGCTCTCCCTCAGGTGGTGCTGCTACAAAATCATACAAACTTTTAGATGAAAAAAAACATGTCCATCTTGAGAAACATGACCAGTTGCACCAACACATTTACACTAGAAATACACATCATAAATCATAGGTAAGTAACACAAATTAATAAATCCATATGCAAATGAGTTGAACAAAACTTCACATGTACAGAAAAATGCTAACTTTGGAAACCTAACTAAAGAAGCAAACAAAATGAAAACGTTAGGTTATTATCATAACCCTGGTTCTCTGAAATAGAAATGTAACCATTACCGCATGGGTATTTACCTCCTAAAGACCCGGAAACCTGAATAATTATACCAAAGCTGCTTGCAAAGCTTGTGACGCAGCCCGCCCCGAGGACACAAACGGACTGCGCTCACAGATCTCAGCGTCATCTTTCCTGCTGCGACGCAGCGACCTTGAAGGTAAATGGTTACATTTCTATTTCTGAAACCTGTGTTGTAAGGGTCGACTGGGAAGCTGCCCTTAACACTCTAGTGAAGGTATGAGGAGGAGCCCACACCGCTGCATTGCAAATGTCCTTGACAGATGCACTCTGGAATAAACCCCACGAAGTTGCCATGCCCTTAGTGGAATGGGCAGTGAGCATTTCTGGAGGGGCAAGTTGGCCAGCTCATAGGCAGTCGTGACCGTGTCTGCTATCCACTTGGATAGCCGCTGCTTAGACAAGGCTTGACCATGGGACTTGGCCCCATAGCAGACAAACAATTGTTCATCCTGTCAACACAGAACGCCACGACCCGCACTGGGCACAGCGTATGGAGCTGTTGCTCTCCGTCAGACTAGAAAGGAGGTGGATGGAAAGCCTCCAATTCCACAGACTGGTTGACATGGAATGCTGAGATCGTCTTCGGCAAAAAGGCAGGATTGGTACGGAGTGTAACCTTTGTCCTGGCATCTGTAAAAATGAAGCAGGCTTTTGCAAAGGAGAATGCCTTCATCTCACTCACCCACTTTGTGGAGGTGACAGCAGGCAAGAAAGCCTCTTTGAGTGATAAATATTTCAGCTCAGCTGAATGCAGGGGCTCAAATGGAGGCTCAGGGACCTCAGCAAGGAACAATGTCCATCATAGGCAGCCAAAGCCCCCTTTCAAAAATTACCCCGCCAGGAAGTCAGCTTGTGTCAATCTTGACATGGTAAGCTGAAATAGCTGCCAGATAGACCTTTAATGTAGAGGGGGATTTTCCCTTGTCAAACAGGTCCTGCAAACATTGCAGTATTACTGCCATGGCACAAGTCGTGGGATCAAACCCACGAGGCAGGCACCACGTCTGAAAGACACCCTACCTGTACCCGTACTGGGAACACATGGATGCTGCTCTGGCATTTTGTAGGGTGCCAAGAACCCTATTTGCCAGATGCAGGTGGCTCAAATGCAGCCGTTCAGGGGCCAGACCCACAGCTGCTGGCTCGATGGGTCGGGATGCCATAAGGTCCCCCGTGCCTGACTGAGGTCGTGGCGTTTGGGCAGTCTCCACAGCTGACCGCTCAGAAGCTGCATCAGGGCTGAAAACCTAGGAGTCTACTAGGAGCTCTGGTCCTGTGGCAGCAATCTCCTAGTGCCGCTGCGCGGCTTGTGGCTAGACCTGACCTCTGGACTGACCATCACCTCTGGCAGCAGGCGCAGCTGGCTGTGCCTGTCTTAGAGGCTGCTGGAGCCTAGGGTGGCAGTTTGCCTGGGAAAGCCAAAGCTGCCTACGTGCAGCTATCAATGCAGCCAGGTTCCTCCCTACTGCCTGCCCGTTGAGCTTTGACCCATGTGCTGCTCATCCAGCTGTTGTGGAGAGGGCCTGTGACTATCAGAAAAGGACCTCAGCAAATGGGACTGGCAGGCTACCAAAATGCTGTTATAATTGTCTAGCTGTGCGGCGAATGCACTGGCTGCATAGGCACGCTTGAGGATCACCTCCAAGACAAAGTGGCAAAGTGGCAATTGAAGCCTCCACCGACGGAAAAAGAAACTGTAAAACGAACCTGAAAACACAAGAGAAAACAAACGGTGCGGTGGCCAAAACAAACGGTCAAATAGTGGACGAACCCAAACAAGTATTGTGCGGGTCCTCCCGCACGAGTAGCAATTGTTATTATTTTTCATTCTTTTCTCCTTTCTCTCTCTCCCGTTCTCCACTGCGAACACCCAAACCTGAGTGAATGATTTGTGCATCTATATATACAGCTGTGCCGAGATTCAATTGCAAATTAATCATTCAGTTGAATCCCAGCACGTGAACTAATCTGTGCACTCCCCGTGCCTAAATACACATATACATTTGAAATGACTTGTGATACACAGCTCACATTTTATCATGTGCACCAATATATACACCAACAATAACACACCACATACAACATAAAACACAAAATATGCACAGGAGCGGAACACCCCACCACAACAAGCCACGCATTCTCAGATGTGGTCTTGCAGAAACGAGCTGCTAACATCGCCCCTGCCAGACCACATATAAACTATATAATACATTAATAACATAATCCAATACAACAAATCATTTAAACAAACCCCCAAATAATACATTTGTAGCAGGGCTTTACCGTGCCCCCTATTTACCCTGAACCCCTGCCTCTCTTATTCCCAGCACATCTCCACTCTGGCACGCACTTGCCGATTCTTCCTGAGCAACATCCGAAGAATCCGACCCTTCCTCACCAACTACGCCACCCAGCTCCTGGTCCAGGCCTTGGTACTCTCCCGACTAGACTACTGCAACTCCCTCTTGGCTGGCCTCCCTGCGTCTGTCACCCGTCCGCTCCAGCTCATTCAGAACTCCACTGCCCGCCTGGTGTTCTCTCTGCCTCTCTTCTCCCACGCACGTCCACTACTCCGCTCACTCCACTGGCTCCCGATCACCGCTCGCATCCAGTTCAAGACTCTTGTACTAGCCTACAGGTGCCTTGACCAGACTGCACCCAGCTACCTCCAGACCCTCATCTCTCCCTACACCCCCACTCGACCTCTCTGCTCCTCCTGCACTAGAAGACTGGCTCTACCACCTCTACGCTCCCCTGTCTCCAGAGCCCGCTCCTTTTCCACCCTCGCCCCGCAGTGGTGGAATGACCTTCCTACAGATGTCAGGACTGCCCAGTCCCTGACCACATTCAGGCGCCTCCTCAAGACTCACCTCTTCAGAAAGCACCTGTAGAACTCCTCTGTTCTTCCCCTGGGACACTTATCACCCTTCCTTAAATGTGCTTTACTTGCTCTTATCTGCCCCCTATTTTACTGCATTTAATCCTGTACTTAAGAGTACTGTAATCTGCCAAGTGTTTAATCTGTAGTATTTTGTATTTAATCATATCCTGATGTAACTATCACTGACACTGTTATCTGCTGTATTATTGAATCGTATTTTGTCACACTTGTACTTGCTTGAACCAAAGTCATTGTATTTATCTTGCTCTTAATTGTATTATTACTTGTAGTGTGATATTTGAAATGTATTTGCTTACGATTGTAAGTCGCCCTGGATAAGGGCGTCTGCTAAGAAATAAATAATAATAAAATAATAATATTTACCTGCAGGGCTCTTCTGCCCTGCTACAGTGTGTAAAAACACTATAAATGTGAAATATATAGCATATAGAAGTAACAAGTAGTTATCTGAACAAGGCTCTTCCGTCAGGTCAGTCTTGAAAGGAAAAATGGCGCTGATATCTATGAGCGTGGTACTTATGTCCTCAGGGGCGGGCCATGACTGTGTCACAGGCTCTGCGAGCAGCTTTGGTATATCTTATTCAGATTTCGGGGTCTTTAGGAGGTAAATGTTACATTTCGTACTTGAAAGGGAACAACATAATACATCATGTGCTGCGAAAGTTAAATAATTAAATTTTAAAAAAATGAGATATGAATGAAAATACAGTGATACATAGTACCTTGTGTCTATGTTGTGTGTCTATTTATTTAGATACTGGGTGTCATTCAGTCATGTCTGAAGATCTGCACCTGGACATTTTAAACTATTAGTATGTGATGAGTTAAACACAGGCAATACTGTAAGAGATTGTTGCTTTACCTTTCCTCTGCAAGGTCTCTTTCCCATACTGGATGCACCACTCCAGAGACTGGAAACACTCCCGTCGATAAAAGTCCAAAGCATTCTGTTGCCGGACTGTGTCAGCTTCCCGCTTGTGTTTATAGAAGACAGCCTGCGGCACAGCAGCGATCCAGGTCATGGTTTCCACATCAAGACTAATAAAATCCTTCCCATCATACGCGTAATGAGAATATGACCGCCTGTTCCCGTCATCATCCAGCTCACAGCCACCCGTGTTCTGATAAGTGTGAACTAGAGTTAACACAGAAAGACAAAAGACAAACTAGACATTAGTGTCTGTTTAATGAAAGCTTTCTGAATTTGTAATAATATTCCAGAGAACACTGAAGAGCCTGCTACTCAATAAGGAGCCCCAAGGACCACATGTGGCATGAGAATACCTTGTGAGTGGCCACACACTGACCCACGATCATTACACTCATGCAGTATTGATTATTAAAGACATGTACAGTAATCCGTTGCATATCTGACTGCGCTGGGACCAGAGTAAGGGTGGATATGTAAAAAGTCGGATAAACGAATCCTGTTTTAAATACCATTATACACAGCTGTAGCAATTACTTTATTCACACAATTATTTTTTTGAGATCCAGCTTTTATTAGGGAGCTCCCCTAAATTCCTTGTTTAGAAAGATACAGGGTATTAATGCTTGTGACAGGGTAGCTGTCTGCCGTGTAGGTGCGTGCATTCACTGCTGCATGACAGGCAGGGGATCCAGGCGGTGGTATATGCCCTGCAGGCGAACAGGATTTATTTACATATTGTAGCGCTGAGCTGCGGGGTTTGCAGGATATAAAGGAGACATACAACAGTTGTGGTTCAATGCAGTAGGAAACCGCTGTATTTTTTAATTTTTTTTTAGCTTTTAGTGAACAAAGGCTCTCATTCCTCTCCTCTCACTCGCAAACTCCACCTTTCAAATCTCTCTCTCAATTTCCCGCCGCCATGTCCCACTTCTCTCTTTCAGACTGTCATCGCCACACACACCCCCAAGTCCCTCCCCCTTCCTCACTCATTGGTCCAACACTCCCTATCACTGAGTGGTTGTGTCAGACCTGCTCCCACCCCCCTCAGTGACGCACTCACACTCTCAGTCACACAAGCACAAAAACACACAGAGAACGTTAACAGAACAAAAATAACAGTTTACAAACACACATTATTTACAGAGTACTCCCATCCCCTTCCCCAGTCCATAACCAGGTCCATCCCCACATTGTCTTGCAAATCAGCTGCCCCCGTGCGGAGCACATTGGTAGGATCTACAATCTCTGAATGAATCTTCTCTGATCAATAATAAACTAACGTTGCTGAAGAGATTGATCACAGCGGATAAACGGTTAGGGTGGATATGTGACGGGCAGATATGCGACAGATTACTGTATTAACAGACTCCTTATAGAATATGCTCTTGCAATGTGGTCAGTCTCGGGTGTATGCATGCATTTGCAATATAATATATGATAATATATACAGCACTTGTGGGTAACAAACAGATGTACAGCTATGGCCAAACATTTTGCATCACCTAGAATGTTAAGATTGAGACATAATTAAATATAAAAATTATATGAACATAATTTAGATGTTTGAACATCATGTAATAAAAAAAAACTACAAAATGATATGGCAAAAATCTACCAGAAGCCATAATAGTAGTACAGTATTTCATGTTAGACTGCAAAAAACTACAAACAGTAGGTAAGTCAATATGTATAATGTTAATTCAGCAAAATTAATTAATTCTATAGAGTGGTGCGAAACTTTTGTCCATAGCTCTCTGTCTGAGTCGTACTGCCGGCCGTGCTTGTTTCTGGGATTGGCAGCTCCTGGATCCTGACCGGCTGGTGGGCATGTCTCAGTGGAGCCTCTCGCTATAAAACACAGCGCTAGCTGATGAGACTCCCGGGCTGATGAGCCACAGCATGACAGTCTGTGTGATGGGAACTGCCATGCTGTGAGTACTACTAACTGCGAGGCCACAGTCTACATCCTGCAACAGTGTAAGGAGGGTGTGTCAGTGAAGGTTCCTGCAGCGGGGCCTTCCATTTTAGTGGGAGCAGCGCTTCACCGTCTATAGGCAACTTCAGCCGTGTTTTCCCATCATGTTTTATTTTGCATTTTTGTGTCTCTTGTTTGCACTCCAGTTAGTGTCTATGCACCCATTCACTGTACCATGCCTGGTTCAGTCACATGCTTCCACCTGCCTAACCCCACACCAGGAGTTACAACTGCTGGTACCCTAGTGGTGGCTACCTGCAACTGCAATAAATATTGTAAAGAAATCTTGGGCGACTTTGTGAACTACAAACTTGAGTTCCTCGTCTCTCCCTTTGTCTGCAGATACCCGCAACTCCCCTGTCACACACCATAACTGAAATAAGTGAAAGGTCATTTTGAACATACTTAAGCAGTTTCAAAGCATTTGCAAAAACAAAAGTTATTAGGAAATGTTATTTTATATTACAATATTGACTGCTCAGGATCTTTCCGCCAATCAGAGTGCATGTTTCGCCTTCTGTATTGCATGATCATTCCCCAAGCACCCTCTGTCGCTAAACTGCATTACCACATCGATCTTAATGCGGGGGGGCCACACTTATATCACACTATGGACCCGGCTTTCTTTCCAGCTAGAACAGTATTTATTCCTTATGAGGACCTTCATATATCTAATGACACTCTCTTCTGTATACCGATGCTGCCCCTTCTTGAGATTTCGTGGCATTTTAGAAACCAAATGGTTTTACGGAAACTGGTCCTCACAATCTTCATCATTATTCGAGCTGTATCCCATCATAACTGCTGCTGGGTCATCAATGGTCTTAAAAAAAAAGTAGCATTTAAATTATCGCATTAGTCCGTTATAAACAGCTGTGTGTTTAAAAACAATATCGGGCAGGCGGATAGTACTCATTGGCTAGGAGTGCCTTTCTTTGGAACAGAAAAAATTGATAAAGTACTGTCGTCAGGTGCAGTGGTGCAGTGAATAAACAGAATGTCCAAACAGTGTTTCTCCCAAAAACAGTCCGTGTATTTAATAACAAAAAAACAACAAAAGTAATCCAAAACAAAAATAAACAAAACTCGACTTTGTCCGTTCCCCCGTCCTCCGTGCCGCGGCGGTGTGCGCTCGAGTCCTGGGAGGCGTAGTGCGGTGAGTGTGGTGCGGTGCGGTGCGGTGCTGTGCTGTGCTGTGCTGTGCTGTGCAGAGACACGCTCCTGTCTGCGGTCCCGGCTCACTCCTCCCTACGATAAAACAAAACAAAACAAACAAACAAACAAACCAAAAGATAAAAGTACAGGCTCCGGCTGTCTGTACACATCAGCGCAAGGCCGGTTTTGGCGTAGCTGCTTCCCCTTTGTACCCAGCAAACTCCTCCCTGCAGTCAGCGTCGCCTGGTTTCTCCAATAGAGGGCTGCCCGCAGCTGACTGCAATGGAATCGTCCTGAGTACTTGCAGCTCACGGCCCTCTAATATGGTTACCTTCCGGTTTCCAGCTACTACCGAGGTAGTAGATCTAGGAGGCAGCTTACCTTCCCCTTACACAGCCCTTTCTAATCGGGAGGAGATTTACAGCATCGATCCTTTCTCTCGCTATCACATATCTCACCCCTCAGAGTGATGCCGAAGGAACACTCGGCCAACTCTACATTCCCCAATGGTCCCCCTCCCTTGAAAAAAATCTGCATTTTGATGCTCCTTACCCGCCGCGATGTTTCACAGTGTAGTGGAAGGGTTGCAGCGCCAGATACCACCGAGTTATCCGGCGTTATTGTCCTTCATCGTGTGTAACCACCTTAAAGGAGCATGATCAGTGACAAGAGAGAAAGAACGCCCCAACAAATAATAGCGAAGGCGTGAGTAGCCCATTTGATGGCTAAACACTCCTTCTCAATGACGGAGTAGTTAATTTCCCTAGGAGCCATTTTTTGCTCAAATAAATGATAGGGTGTTCCACTCCGTCAACTTGTTGGGACAGAACCGCCCCCAGACCAATGTGGGAGGCATCAGTCTGAAGGATGAACTCTTTGTTGAAATCTGGTGAAATCAGAGCGGGGCTTGACAGAGTCGCTTCTTAATCATATCAAATGCTTCCTGACACTGCCCTGTCCATTTAACTAATTTTGGAGCAGCCTTTGGGTGAGATCGACCAGGGGTTGACTATGGTGGCATACTCGGGGATAAAGCGGCGATAATAGCCGGCTAACCCCAATAGTGATCTCACCTGTGACTTGGTTCTCGGGATCGCCGTCTCCACCAGCGCCTGGACTTTGGAGGCGATCGGCTTCACCGGCCATTACCCATAATGTAGCCAAGATATTGGGTCTCCTGTTTGCCAAATGCACACTTGCCCAGTTTGGCTGTTAGCCCCGCCTCCCTTAGAGACTGTAGGGCGGCTGAAAGCCTAATAATATGCTCCTTCCAGGTGGAGCTAAAATCACCACATCATCAATATGCGCAGCTGCATACTGATTATGGGGAGCTAAGACCTGGTCCATCAGTCTCTGAAAGGTGGCGGGAGCTCCATGCAACCCAAAGGGCATGGTCTGGAAATGGAACAAGCCATCTGGGGTAGAGAAAGCAGTTTTCTCTCTTGAGCTCCGAGTGAGTGGAATCTGCCAGTATCCCTTCGTCAGATCCAAGGTCGAGATTAACCGAGCCTTACCCAGTCGGTCGAGGAGCTCATCCACCGGGGCATTGGATATGCATCGAACTTGGAGATGGCATTAACCTTTCTAAAATCCACACAGAACCGAGTGGAGCCGTCCTTCTTGCCCACCATCACGATAGGACTGCACCACTCGCTCGGGAAGGTTCAATGACTCCAAGCTCGAGCATATCCTCCACCTCCTTGCTGAACGGGACCCCTGCGACTCTCCGGGATCGGTATGGTCTCTCTCGGATCCTGACACCTGGCGGAGTAATAATGGCATGAGAAATAACGTTAGTTCTGCGGGCAAGTCAGAGAAAACATCATTAAACCTTTCCACTAACTGGTAGAGCTCACGTTTCTGATCCGAAGTAACTGTTCCCCATTGGAATGTTAGTTGTAGCCAATGGATTGACAGTGGGACCAAAATCCTCTTCTAAACTGTCACAAGCTATAAATAGGGCTTCCCTTTCATTCCAGGGTTTTAGCAGGTTAATGTGATAAATTTCGGTCTTATTTCGCGATCGGGTTGTCTAATTTCATAATTCACATTACCAATTCCCGTATCACCTCATATGGCCCCTGCCACTTAGCATACAACTTAGACTCCGGCGAGGGAAGGAGCAACAGTACTTTATCACCTGGCGAAAAGTCCGAATTCTTGCTTTTTATTGTACTGCTGCTCCTGGCGATGCTGAGCTAGTTTTAGATTTTCTTGTGCCAAGCGACCAACCAATGCTAGGCGGTCTCTTAACATGATTACATACTTGACTATGTTTTTGGAAGTTTTGTTTGCTCCTCCCACCCTTCCTTCACAAGATCAAGGATACCTCGTGGTTGTCTCCCATACAGCAGCTCAAAGGGAGAGAACCCGGTCGAACTCTGAGGCACCTCTCTCACTGCAAACATCAGGTAAGGGAGGAGTTTAGCCCAATGTTTCTGCTCTTGGTTGACAAACCGCTTCAGCATCTGTTTTAAAGTCTGATTAAAACGTTCCACCAAACCATCCGTCTGCGGGTGGTAAACGGAGGTTCGAATGGACTTAATTTGCAACAATTTATACAACTCTCTCAAACATTGTGACATGAAGTTCGTTCCGTGATCAGTGAGGATTTCTTTTGGAATCCCTACTCTCGCTATAATCTGTACTAACTCTCGAGCAATTGCTGCGGCACTAGTGGATCTCAATGGTACTGCCTCTGGATATCTGGTCGCGTAGTCCACCACTACCAAAATGTGCGTATATCCAGAGTCAGACTGGCTCAATGGACCCACTATGTCCATAGCAATGCGTTCAAAGGAACTGAGATCAGGGGCAGTGGGACCAGCGGGGCGGGCGAACCCGCCCGGCGCTACTTGCTGGCACTCGGACACTCCGCTACATATCGCGTCACCTCACTATAGACTCCCATCCAATAAAATCGAGCCAATATTCGTTCCCGAGTCTTATCGCTACCTAAATGGCCCGAACATGGGACATCGTGAGCCAACCGCATGATCTCACGTCGAAAAAGACTGAGGAACGAGTAATTGTGTTACAATCTGGCTTGTGCTCGTGGCTTGGGATACCCTATACAGCAAATGCCCGACAATAATATGGTGAGGATATGTAAGCGGCGGTTGTCCTCTACATCCTTCCCTCGATAGACCGAACCTGCCCCCAGATGTGTGCCAGCGAAGGATCGTTTTTGTTCCAACGCTAGGTCCACATCTCGGTCCCAGAACTTTGGGATATCGGCGGAGCTACAGTAGCTTCAGCACTGGGGTCTCAGTAACCTGCCCCGCAGGTCACACTGGGTCCCGATCCCCTTTCCCTTGCATTTAACAGACCCTGAAGTTTCCCCAACAAACCCCAGCCTTGTCTCATTGACATTCCTTCCCATTTTCAACCCTTCGCTCTCTTTTTGTTTTTCGGCGAAATCGGGAATGGAACAAATCGGCTTGCAGCGGGAAGATTTTCCCAATAGTTTCCCCGCTGCTCCCATGGTCTTACCGGAGACTGGCTTTACCGTTTTATTAATCATAGTTTCAAAATATGGCCAGTCTCGACCTATAATAACTGGATAGGGCAACTTTGCAGCCACTGCCACGATTACTGGCGGGTATGACATCCAATAGTCAAATCTAATTTAGTGAGGGGTAGTCCTTGTTATCCCCATGAATACAGGAAATGACCACTACCCAGCGTGACCACCAAGGTACCCCGTCAACAGAGCCTCCTCAATTAAAGTTTGCCCACATCCCGAGTCCACTAATGCGTGGGTGCTCACATCACCAACCCGTCGTCAACAATGCAAGGCCCCTCCCAATCATTACCCCTGGACTTACCTGGTGCTGTTGGTAGATAATGGGAGGCCGCACCACATTCCATCGCCGCCCGGACAATTCGGGCGGGTGGCCGACCTCATGGCACCGGTAGCAAGTGGGGTGAAAGGGCCCACGGAGCTTGTATGTCCCGCTGCGGTTTGGCAGTGGGGAGGGTTCTCTGTTCTCACCCGCTGGGGTCGACCTTGCCCTCCATTGGTGTGGAGGAAGGCTGCCCGTGGGGTGCCGATGAAAGTAGCCCGGGGAAGGGGTGAAGTGCTGGGGGTCCTGTCCTTGGACCCGTCGTCCGGGGTTGGTTGGAGGGAGGGCGGGGGTGGCGACCACGGGAGCTGGCGCCAATGCATCCTCATAGCCCTCAGCCAATCGGACTGCTGCCTCTAGCGTGGTGGGTCGATGCCTGGTGACCCAGTTCTGGGTGTCCGGCCCCAGCACCTTCACGAACTGCTCTATGGCAATCAGTTCAGTGATCTTTTCTGCATCGTTGGTGCGGGGCAGAGCCACCGGGTCACATGATCCACTAGTTGCTGGGCCACCACGCGGGTGCAGTCCTGGGGGCGCTGGTACTCCCGGAACCGGCGGTGTGTCTCCTCTGTGATGTCAAGCCGCTGGAGAATGGCCTGCTTCACCTGGTCGTACACCAGGGCTTGCTCATGTGTCAGGGCTTGGTAGGCTGCCTGGGCCTCCCGATCAAATTGGGCCCCAACTGGGTAGCCCACCACTCCCGAGGCCATTGAGCTGCTGTTGCCTGCCTTTCAAAGGCAACCAAGTAAGCCTCAGGGTCATCCTCCAGCGCCATCTTCACTACCCTTACCCTAGGTAGGGGTACTGCTGGTTGAGCCACGGTTCCCTCCCGATTAGCCTCCAGGAACAGGCCATGCATCCTCTCCATCATGGCCGTCAAAGATTCCTGATGCCTCCGCTCCTGCGCCTCCAACAGCGCTGCCAATGTAGTTGGGTCCATTGTAATCCCTCTTCTGAACACCAGATGTCGTCAGGTGCAGTGGTGCAGTGAATAAACAGAATGTCCAAACAGTGTTTCTCCCAAAAACAGTCTGTGTATTTAATAACAAAAAACAACAAAAGTAATCCAAAACAAAATAAACAAAACTTCGACTTTGTCCGTTCCCCGTCCTCCGTGCGGCAGTGTGCGCTTCGAGTCCTGGGAGGCGTAGTGCGGTGAGTGTGGTGCGGTGCGGTGCGGTGCTGTGCTGTGCTGTGCTGTGCTGTGCAGAGACACGCTCCTGTCTGCCGGTCCACGGCTCACTCCTCCCTACGATAAAACAAAACAAAACAAACAAACAAACAAACCAAAAGATAAAAAGTACAGGCTCCGGCTGTCTGTACACATCAGCGCCAAGGCCGGTTTTGGCGTAGCTGCTTCCCCTTTGTACCCAGCAAACTCCTCCCTGCAGTCAGCGCGTCGCCTGGTTTCTCCAATAGAGGGCTGCCCGCAGCTGACTGCAATGGAATCGTCCTGAGTACTTGCAGCTCTGGCGCCCCTCCTAATATGGTTACCTTCCGGTTTCCAGCTACCACCGAGGTAGTAGATCTAGGAGGCAGCTTACCTTCCCCCTTACACAGCGCCCTTTCTAATCGGGAGGGAGATTTACAGCATCGATCCTTTCTCTCGCTATCACAAGTACTTAGCAAGTTATTTTATTTTTTTTGTTTGCGCTTGCACGGTTTATTTTCTGCTAACTCAAAACAGTCGGAGGAACTCGCTGTCGGGCTCCACCATGAAGAGTAAGTTAGTGGGGATTCGTCAGTTTAATCATTCTCTGTGGGATATTTAATTTCAATTCCTTAGGTCACTTATGTATTGTGGTGCTTGTGGATCCTGACTTTATCCATTTCATATTTTACAACTTATCTAAAAAAAAAAAAAATTAAATGCTTCTGTCCTTATCTCAGTCTGTGAAGCTAAACCCCGGATGCAGCACCATGATTGACAGCGCTATCTCCAATAGGGACTGCACAAGTTGATGTAGCAACGAATGAAATTGTACCTCTTTAAATATTTACAGCCAAGATATCACTCAGTATCTATTTAGTTAATATGCATTATATTATTAATTTATTTATTTATTTCTTAGCAGACGCCCTTATCCAGGGCGACTCACAATTGTTACAAGATATCACATTATTTTTACATACAATTCCCCATTTACACAGTTGGGTTTTACTGGAGCAATCTAGGTAAAGTACCTTGCTCAAGGGTACAGCAGCAGTGTCCCCCACCTGGGACTGAACCCACGACCCTCCGGTCAAGAGTCCAGAGCCCTAACCACTACTCCACACTACTTTAAAACATAAGCATAAAAGATCTGTATTTGTAATACTAATCTATTGTGTATAATAATGTATTATAATGTGCATGACAATTAATATTACCAAATGTTTGAGGGTTTGTTTCCAAACAGAAAAAATAAAATAATAAATTGCTCACAAACAGATATGGATTTGCAGAATTTGACTGACCATTTATGTTCAGAACCCTCCTTCTGTGTGAACTGTGAGGCACAATACATACAGTATAGTTGTGAATACACTAGGGGAGCTGCATTTGAACACAAAAAAGTAAAGGCAGTGCTTGAAGGTGTTTTTCTATTTTTCAGACATTGCAGCCATAGTATCTGCCTGGCTGCAGATATGGGAGGGCCCCCGCCATCTCCGTCCCATCGGGACGAGCCACGCCTACCCCACCTCCACAAGCAGTAGGCACGTCCCAGAGGACAGCCGCACCAGTCCCCCCTGTAACTGAGGGAGAGCCACACCAGTGTTCCGTTTTGTTCAAATCGTTTATTTGTTAAACTCGCGCATCAGTGCTTCATGCCCCAGAGCTGTGTGTGTGTCTCCTTCCTGGTTTGACGTCACCCACATGCCATCTTACACACACACACATACATCACATTTCTTTTCCAGCATATCAAACATGTTTTTGTGTCCTTCATAAACAAACACCAAATCGGAAAAAAATTAAAAAAGAACTTGAAATTCGGCTCCAGGGCCGAGCTTCTGGGCTAGTAAATGATTCATGCTTTTTTAATTTGTATCTGCACCATATACACTGTTACGAAATGATAGCGCTGCCCTCACGGTCTGTGCTGATAGAAGGGGCTGTGTGTGTCTGTACTCAGTGCTATAGTCCCTGTGTAACAGTGATAGAAGGGGCTGTGTGTGTCTGTACTCAGTGCTATAGTCCCTGTGTAACAGTGATAGAAGGGGCTGTGTGTGTCTGTACTCAGTGCTATAGTCCCTGTGTAACAGTGATAGAAGGGGCTGTGTGTGTCTGTACTCAGTGCTATAGTCCCTGTGTAACAGTGATAGAAGGGGCTGTGTGTGTCTGTACTCAGTGCTATAGACCCTGTGTCTCTAAAAAATGTTGTCAGAATCTTTAAAAGGTACATTTTACATGAAAAAAATATTTTACTAATGTATGCTACAGACATAGATCACATTGTTTTAATAATAACACTTTAATACAACATAGTGTTAAATTAATGAATATAATACTGTTTTTTGTTATTAGCATTTCATAGTGGTTAACTTTAACGTACTAAACTGTACAAAGTGGGGAAAGTTACATTTCCAAACGCCGGGAACTGTATATTATTGTTTTTCGTGGTAATAAAATTAATAAATGCATTATTTATATATGTGACTAACCATGCATTTATCGTGCGATTTATTTTTATGTGCAATTATTTGTATGCTAAAATGTGTTATCTTTTTATAAAAATTCACCAATGCGTTTTTATTTACTAAACCCTAATCACAATAGGTTACAGCTCTTATAATTTTATCATAGAAAAATGCATTGCAAACTTAACCCTTTCCGGTCCATTGTCGGACTGGGTCCGACATTGCAATTATTCCTCACAGGTCCTTTGTCGGACCGGGTCCGACATCATTCTAGCAACGCAAAAAACGGGTTTCTAGTAGTTTTTTCTCCGGAAAAAGCCGAGAAAACAATTCAATTGCCGAATGGGGCGTCAGGAGCGAGACAAGTCGAAAAAAAAAAAGTATCTCATGAATAGTCATACATGGTATCTGGTATCAGATAACGGGGCGGTCGTAAGTAAACAAGCTGGCTGACTGTGAATCAGCGCACAGAGAACACGGACATTTGCAGAGCTTTTTTGAGATGTTATAGTAATAAAATAATGACTTGGATCGCATTATTGAGGAGTTTGGTGATAAAACGAGTGATCAGGAGATGATCGATCGGTATTTACGACTATTATTATTATTATTATTTATTTCTTAGCATATGTGAAAGCTATAGCGAACGAAAGGGTGGGGCGGGGCTGGAGATGCCTAGTGAGTGCTTTGCTGATATGCAGGGCCATTTAAACCCGTTTGACTGTGGAAAAAAATACTTTTAAACAGCGCGTCTAAAATTAACTGCGCGTGTGAAAATTAATTAGACCTGGCGAGCCTGACGCAGAATTAATAAATGGACCGCAAAAATGCTGCATGTTAAAAACATGGTAAATGCCCACGATAACTATTGGAAAACTGTTAAATAAGCATGCAAATTTACCGTGGTAACTTACTTTAAGGGAGTCCACATAAACACTTGTACTTGCTTATAGTTTAGAGTATGATAGGAACAACATGTTTGTCGAGGAGTGATTTCAACCACACACAAAATATAAATTATAACAAAAAATGTTGTTTTTTAATTATATTTATATTTTGCTAAAAACACAGTTCAATAAATATTAAAATACAGACATTTGTTAAGAATGAAAAAAGACATATATTTGAACCAATCTCCTGAAGATAAAAAAATAATTAAACATGAATTTATTTTACACATAGACAAGATGACAAATTTCACACTTTTAAACAAAAAAAACACTGTGTGCACCTTTACTTTTATATCTGAAAAATAACTAACGCTGTTTCGGTCATTTAATCTTCAAATTTCCAATTAACCCTTCCATTAAATTCCGAAATTCCTGCATACTTAGTATAGGCATTAGACAAAGTGGTTAACTGTGTACAGGTGCAGGAATGCAGTAGTGATCAATGAACAGACAGACGATGATATTTTATTTTGTAATCCAATTGGTCTGATGACACAAAGACAGTAAATAATAGCAATGATAACAGGCAACACAGCAGCGTGTATTGTTCTGTTTAAATCCACGGGTTGGTCCCGAAATAATAATAGTCCTGATCTTTTTCACGCACACGTAACACAGACACAAAACACAAACACAAATCCACAGTGCGTGCTCTAGTGCTCGTAGTGACAATACAGTTTATATTTATTAACGACAAAACAAACAAAACACTCACAATAACAAATCCTGTTCTCCTTCTGGTTCACCTTTAACCATACCAAGGAACAGATCACTTCGCTCCGTCCCCTTTTGTATCGTCAATCATGACCTCTTGGTTAACGAGTGCGAAAGCTCCTCCAATCTGTGGCTGCCACATCGTTTCCCTTCCGGGTCGATGATTTAGTGTACCTGAGCTCCACCCCCTTTCTAGATGACCAACTTCCACCTAACCCTGTGAATGAACTGTCAGGCCATCCAGTCCAGGGTACTCTGTTCCCTTTACACAGCACCCTCACAGGTCGAGAGGGAGATGCATCACCAAGAATCATTTTGTCTCTGTCGATATCTACTTTTTTCACAGTCTATTAATTTCCCATGACACCGGCACTTAATCGCACTGAATGGGTGTGGATTAAAAGGCAACATCCCACAGAACTATACCAGAAGTACACAGAGGAAATGCCATGAAAGCCGTGACATGGGCTGTTGCAGCAATAACATAAAATACTGTATGTCATGTGTTTTCATTGCATATCCTCTATATGTACTTCTGGTTTATACCATGAATGCTTACATCAATAAGAACATACTGTATATACATACTCCATTTTCTTAACACATGCCATTATATACGAATTTGAGATGTCTCAGATGGCTCAGTGCCTGCCATTGTTTATGAACATGGCTTACTCAACTATAAAAACGAATGGTATTTTTTATTATAATGCAGCTTATGACATCTCTGCAGTACAGAGCAGCAGAACCTGATGGGGATTTAAAACTACCGAGAGCCTACCTATGTCTTAATTACTAGTGACTGTAAGCTTACTAGTCACTAATTAATACATACATTTAAACGGAATACTTTGGTTACTTTATCTAGTTATTTATCCTATTTTATTTCAATGCTGTATGGCATGGATTTTAATGACATACTCATATTGTGTTTTTGCGTATGAATGTTTCCATTTTCTATAAATAAGATATCAGTAACAATACTGTAGCTGGTCTTAACTCATCTGAAGATACTGTACAGTAATCTGTTACTTTTTACACAAGGCAATCGTTTAGAGTAGGCAGTGCAGGCAGGTGGGCTGGGTGTAGAAGAGCATTCTTTATTCCCAATTTCTCTATTAAAATATCCTCATGTAAGTAAAAAAGTAGACCAAAGTTTATATGTTGTATTTCGTTGTTGGGATGATTGTGGTATTAACAATTATTTATTTATCTTACGTATATACAGTACTGTGCAAAAGTTTTAGGCAGGTGTGAAAAAATGCTGTAAAGTAAGAATGCTTTCAAAAATAGACATGTTAATAGATTATATTTATCAATTAACTAAATGCAAAGTGAGTGAACAGAAGAAAAATCTAAATCAAATCCATATTTGGTGTGACCACCCTTTACCTTCAAAACAGCATCAATTCTTCTAGGTACACTTGCACAAAGTCAGGGATTTTGTAGGCATATAGTCAGGTGTATGATTAAACAATTATACCAGACAGGTGCTAATGATCATCAATTCAATATGTAGGTTGAAACACAATCATTAACTGAAACAGAAACAGCTGTGTAGGAGGAATAAAACTGGGTGAGGAACAGCCAAACTTAGCTAACACGGTGAGGTTGCTGAAGACAGTTTACTGTCAAAAGTCATACACCATGGCAAGACTGAGCATGGCAACAAGACACAAGGTAGTTATACTGCATCAGCAAGGTCTCTCCCAGGCAGAAATTTCAAGGCAGACAGGGGTTTCCAGATGTGCTGTCCAAGCTCTTTTGAAGAAGCACAAAGAAACGGGCAACGTTGAAGACCGTGAGCGCAGTGGTCGGCCAAGGAAACTTACTGCAGCAGATGAAAGACACATCATGCTTACTTCCCTTGCAATCGGAAGATGTCCAGCAGTGCCATCAGAACAGAATTGGCAGAAAACAGTGGGACCCTGGTACACCCATCTACTGTCCGGAGAAGTCTGGTCAGAAGTGGCCTTCATGAAAGACTTGCGGCCAAAAGCCATACCTCCGGCGTGGAAACAAGGCCAAGCGACTCAACTATGCACGAAAACACAGGAACTGGGGTGCAGAAAAATGGCAGCAGGTGCTCTGGACTGATGAGTCAAAATTTGAAATATTTGGCTGTAGCAGAAGGCAGTTTGTTAAGCGAAGGGCTGGAGAGCGGTACACAAATGAGTGTCTGCAGGCAACAGTGAAGCATGGTGGAGGTTCCTTGCAAGTTTGGGGCTGCATTTCTGCAAATGGAGTTGGGGATTTGGTCAGAATTAATGGTCTCCTCAATGCTGAGAAGTACAGGCAGATACTTATCCATCATGCTATACCATCAGGGAGGCATCTGATTGGCCCCAAATTTATTCTGCAGCATGACAACGACCCCAAACACACAGCGAAAGTCATTAAGAACTATCTTCAGCGTAAAGAAGAACAAGGAGTCCTGGAAGTGATGGTATGGCCCCCACAGAGCCCTGATCTCAACATCATCAAGTCTGTCTGGGATTACATGAAGAGAGAGAAGCAACTGAGGCCGCCTAAATCCACAGAAGAACTGTGGTTAGTTCTCCAAGATGTTTGGGCCAACCTACCTGCCGAGTTCCTTCAAAAACTGTGTGCAAGTGTACCTAGAAGAATTGATGCTGTTTTGAAGGCAAAGGGTGGTCACACCAAATATTGATTTGATGTAGATTTATCTTCTGTTCACTCACTTTGCATTTTGTTAATTGATAAATATAAACTATTAACATGTCTATTTTTGAAAGCATTCTTACTTTACAGCATTTTTTCACACCTGCCTAAAACTGTTGCACAGTACTGTATGTGAAGACAAGTATTAATCAAAATATATTGAATTAAGTGGTTTATTAAACAATACTCATTCCATTATTGCATAGTAATATAACAACAAACAATTATAGCAAATATATTCTTAGACAGATTATATTAGTCGCCTAGCTAATAGTAACAGCAATAGATTGATCAAGTCTACCTGCACACCGGACACACTCTCAAGACAGGACTTGAAGTTTCATCCTTTGGTTCAGAATTCCCTAAGTAGTGCAGATACCTCTCCTTTAAATACCAATTCAACAACTAACTTTAAGCAGACACCCTAATGCATATCCAAACTGATTAACAGAGTGTCATTGTCACTTGTTAAGCACCGATAACCTAGTTTGATTCCCTCAGAACCACTCATTCTCTTGCATAAGAGTTATTGCTAAACTTATGCTGCCAACAAGAAATGTACCGATAACAGAATGTTCCTATAGTGCCTGTGAAAAACACATCTACAGTTGCTTCTGATAACATCTGCTTTCACAAAGTGCAAGCTCACACAACATCTGCTGTATATTAGCCCTTTCATACCCTTCACAGTAAAGGAGACACTCCAGTGGTGCACATGGTTACAGTCTCGCAGCCTGTTCCAGACACTGATAAAATCACAATTTCTGCTTAAATGGGGTACAACTCTGGGATACGGTTCTTCCGATGCTATTTATGTTGTTTAATTGGGACATGACTTCATTTAATTGGGATGCAGTATTTTCAAATGATGAATGGAGCAAGACAGTTTCGCATAGCACAGTGCAGTACGTGAGTACGTGATTACGCTGTGATTTGTGTAAATTGCATAAGCCACATTGAACTTGAAGGAGCTGGAGTCTTCTGTGGTTGCTCAGGCTGCTGTTATTATTATTATTATTATTATTATTTATTTCTTAGCAGACGCCCTTATCCAGGGCGACTTACAATTGTTACAAGATATCACATTATTTTTTACATACAATTACCCATTTATACAGTTGGGTTTTTACTGGAGCAGTCTAGGTAAAGTACCTTGCTCAAGGGTACAGCAGCAGTGTCCCCCACCTGGGATTGAACCCACGACCCTCCGGTCAGGAGTCCAGAGCCCTAACCACTACTCCACACTGCTGCCCTGTTGCAAAGAAAGTTGGTGTGTTAACATCGCAGATGCCTCGTCTTGTGATAAGATGTGATTTCATTCTTTCATTTCATGCAGAAATAAAAAACAGCGATTTATTTTGTTTAGGAATAAAAAAAAAACAATTGACTCATTTTAAATTATGTATTTACTATTTAATCATAATGTGATGTGATTTCATTCTTTTTCTTTTTATTAAGAAACAGAAGCGTATGACTAAGGTTGTATCAAATGCCTCATTTAATTGGGACAGCTGCTTATTCAGAGTTATGACGGTATTATACTGGCAGGGATGGTGCAATTTTGTGCTGTTTAAAATGGGTCTTAACAGTGATAGAAGGGGCTTTGTATCTGTACTCACCCCCAGTGTGGTTAAAGTGCTGGATTGTATCTCTCAAACTCCATTTCATGATATCATGACCAGTGAGAATATGCCAAGTACGTCTTTCCCAGAACTCACGACCCATAGTCTTATTCATCCAGTCGAGCAGGAGGGCAGGTTTATCCATGGTGCTGTCATAGGATGAATATTGCACATCATCCACCATATTCACAGCTACATAGTTTGGTATCTTTGTCTCGTCTGAGGTCACTACTGCAAAATACTGCAGTGAATGAGTTCCTGGAAGTGGAATACAAATGAGGATTAGTGACTAACAGTAGGGCAGACAGCAGCTATTGTAGGGTAAACAAAGTGGACCAGGAACAAAGCCTGCCTGCTATTAAGAACCGATAAAGGACTTCATGGAGCTGATAAAGGTTGGCAAGTCAGTTTAAAAAGAAATGTGTTCATGTTAATTGGTAATCGGTTAATTGGTTAACTGGGTAATTGTAAATTCCGGAAATTCCATGCTTTCAGTAGGAAAGGTGGGGAATTCAATTAATCAATGATCAGGTGCGAGGACATAAACAGTCTGTTCAGACAGATTTGAGGGGCCATTTTGTTGAAAACAGAGAGTGACCTTGTAATGGTGAGAATTAAGACTGAACATATTGTGTTAATAAAGGTACGGGAAAGCTTAGTGAAGATAAAACAAGTAGTGACCCCAAAACCCGTCTTCCCTTGTACAAGGTGCAGCACCTTTTCTGAGTGAAAGGTGTATACAGCAGAGATGTCTGGCTCTTTGATAGAAACAGCTTCATTTATTTGAAGTCTTCCCACTGATGATGGGAATGAGAATGTAGAGATGGGAGCCCAGCTTACAAGATTTAGGTTTTTGCAGGTATCAGGCTTTTAAAGACTGTCACCCACACCTGTAGCGGTTTTGACAGACTCACTGGAGAGCAGAAACTGACCCAAGACTGTGACAGCTACTGGAAGCGGGACGATCTTTGGGATGCAAATTGAACATTTGTGAAACTGCAACAAATATTGTAATGACTGTAATGTGTTTTAAAGATTATAAAACCAGTAGAAAATATTATTAGCAGATGTGCACAGGCCTGTCGTGGTGTTCGCAGAACCAGTCTGAGCTGAGCCTGGCGCAGAGATCGAATCCTGTTGGGAATGCGCCAAGTTATTAGACATGAATTGGCTGATCTAAACTAACCTGTATTGATTGAAATAATATGATGTACTCTTTGTTAATAATTATAGTAATACTGTATTTGCTCCTTTCAAAAAGATCTGTATACTCAGTAGAAAACAATGGCTAGCTGTTGTGTGCAGTCCATGAAAGCACCTGCTGGAAGGAGTCAAACTCGGCAGGCTCTTATCATAAGGCCTTGCTAACATATTCCAGTTTTATAAGAAAAGGAAGGAAGCCAATTTCTTTCGTTACTTTCTGATAACAGAAGGTGGCAGTATTAGAAAATGCTTACGGTCGTGTCTCATTTTAATCAACACCAAAAACTGGCAAAAGGCGAGGATGTCTTAAAACCTAATTCAAATGGATTTTGTATGAAAAGAAAAAAAGGGGTCAGACTTAATTCAGTCAGAATAACATTACTGTATTAATGGTAGCTTGTTATTTAGCTTAAAATGACTTCATAACAGATTACTGGAATAAAATAATATTACCATTTCTAGGAGAAACTGTTATAGTGAAGTAACTGAATTAGAAATACATCTTATAATGCCATTTAAAGATAAACTTGAAAGAACATATTGAGAGTTCATTATAACAGACACTTGACATTGAAAAGGTTATGAACAAACTGTTAAAACACATTTGAGATAATGTTCATTTAATTTACTCAATTTAAGAATTAGTTCAGTCTCTGTCTCTAACTAAACAAAAAATATTTTAGACAATATCCCTTAAATTAAAGAATATAAATGTTTAGTTTATATGAAGGTTTTACTGCAGTAAAAAACAGGAACTGTTAGGTTGGAATATTAGACAATAAAGTGTGAACTGTATTCAATAACTTTAGTACACAATAAACCTACAGAAAAAATAGCCTTGCCCTTATCTGCTTGCATGCAGAGCGGTGCTAGATATGGAAGGTTCTTTTTGGCAGTCAAAGCAAGATTTACTTGTCGTCCACAGTTTTGAATCCAAGGGCTTTCTATAATAAGAAAACTTGGCAGCCGAAGCGAGCATTTCATAAATTAGAAAAGTTGTCTTTAGTATCAGTTCTTATCAAATAAGTAGCGATTTCAATTGAGATGGTGTTTAAGAGCCAAAAAAGACTTCATGCTGTGAATTTGCAGAAGTACTTACAGTGGAGTTTCATATTAATCAAAACACTTGTCTTGGCACGAAAACAGAATGTCTTAAAACTTGCTTGTGCAGGCAACTTTTAGAAATAGAGGTCAGGCTCAGAATGGCACAGTTAAATACGGCTATTATAATTAACATGTTCATTATAGCTTAAATTTAAAAGGAAATAACTGAACTGACCACTGTATGCTTATTCAAAGGCTTGTGATAAACCCCTACAGTCTGTATCCCACACTTTGTTAACATACCTGTATATGAAAGTAAACTAATCTGAAAGGTTGACGAGATATGCTGCTCAGAGGGACAATATTGTAGACGCAGGTTAATATAATCACACAGAAAGATAATGTTATATGTAAAACAACATCTATTTTACTACACATATAAATTTGTATTGTATTGTATTATAGCAAGGATTCTGTGAACTTTGATTAACCTGACTTTTTAGAAAAAGGAGGAGTTGGAAAAAGAGAGTGATGAAATCATGTTCCAATATTTTTTGGCAAGAAGTTATATCCAATCAGTTTTGAAAAAGGAGTTGTCCAGATCCTTCTTGAATGTATCATTAACTCAAAGATAAGAAATGTCAAGGCCGAGTGACGATTAGATTTACTTGGGACTTCTGATGTATTCAATGGAGGGGAAATCGTATGTAAGCCCAGAGCAATACCATTCAATACCATTCAACTTGATCTTACAAACTGACGTGGTCCATGCTCTGAGGGTCTCTGAAAAACTGATTGCTGTTTAGGTCATGCTTAGAAGTCTTTGCTTTTGAAGACAGTTCCTGTCCTTACATTATATTTTACACTTCCATATATATTTTGGAAGGGAAGAACTATTTTGAATCTATATCTCTTTTATATTGATGCATTGCTGTAAGTTATAGGATTTATGTTTTAGTTATGGAGAGTGATATATTGGATGCTCAAGAATTTAGTGGTGGGCGTTTTTAGATTTTTGCGTTTTATAGCCTGAAGGCTAAATATATACTAACCATATCTGTATTACTGTATTGAAGTATTAATGCTATTAAACCTGTAAAGGCACTGGATCATCCAGATTGCTTATTACTTGGGATTTACGGTGGTCTGCGCAACCAACCAATCCAACTTTTAACATAAGCATTTAATAAACCGAAAAGAGCACTACTACTGCTCTGATTTGTTAAAACTTCAAATTAAATGAGTCTGTGTGATTTTCTTGATTATTAAAAAGTTGTCTGGACATATAGCCCGGCCAGTGCATGAACAATCCACTTACAGGAGTCTGAAACATGTCCACCTGAACGTCTCCCCTGAGTTTAAGAGTGTGCAATTATCTATAAATAAAAAGAGTATGTGAAATTATGACAGCGGGAAATAGCTATACTGATTGTGTGGGGTGGTTACCGTGTTTAAACCAAGCCACATTCATCTTTGTTTTGATTGTGTTTTTCATCGCCTCCGACTGACGTTATACATAACATTTCACTGGTAGCTGTGACTCCCCCCCCCGCCCAACGATCATGCATCTCTCTGATTGTCTATACATAACGTTTCACTGGTAGCTGTGCCCCCGCCTCCTCCTCAACGATCACACATCGCTCTGATTGTCTATACATAACGTTTCACTGGTAGCTGTGCCCCCGCCTCCTCCTCAACGATCACGCATCTCTCTGATTGTCTATACATAACGTTTCACTGGTAGCTGTGCCCCCGCCTCCTCCTCAACGATCATGCATCTCTCTGATTGTCTATACATAACGTTTCACTGGTAGCTGTGCCCCCGCCTCCTCCTCAACGATCACACATCGCTCTGATTGTCTATACATAATGTTTCACTGGTAGCTGTGCCCCCTCCTCCTCCTCAACGATCACACATCGCTCTGATTGTCTATACATAACGTTTCACTGGTAGCTGTGCCCCCGCCTCCTCCTCAACGATCACGCATCTCTCTGATTGTCTATACATAATGTTTCACTGGTAGCTGTGCCCCCTCCTCCTCCTCCACGATCACGCATCTCTCTGATTGTCTATACATAATGTTTCACTGGTAGCTGTGCCCCCTCCTCCTCCTCAATGATCACACATCTCTGTTTCACTGGTAACTGTGCCCCCTCCTCCTCCTCAACGATCACGCATCTCTGTGATTGTCTATACATAACGTTTCACTGGTAGCTGTGACCCCTCCTCCTCCTCAACGATCACACATCTCTCTGATTGTCTATACATAACGTTTCACTGGTAGCTGTGCCCCCGCCTCCTCCTCAACGATCACGCATCTCTGTGATTGCCTATACATAATGTTTCACTGGTAACTGTGCCCCCTCCGCCTCCTCAACGATCACACATCTCTGTTTCACTGGTAACTGTGCCCCCTCCGCCTCCTCAACGATCACACATCTCTGTTTCACTGGTAGCTGTGACCCTTCCTCCTCCTCAACGATCACACATCTCTGTGATTGCCTAAACATAATGTTTCACTGGTAACTGTGCCCCCTCCTCCTCCTCAACGATCACGCATCTCTGTGATTGTCTATACATAAGGTTTGACTGGTAGCTGTGACCCCGCCTCCTCCTCAACGATCACGCATCTCTGTGATTGTCTATACATAACGTTTGACTGGTAGCTTTGACCCCGCCTCCTCCTCCGTGATCACGCATCTCTGTGATTGTCTATACATAACGTTTGACTGGTAGCTGTGACCCCGCCTCCTCCTCCGTGATCACGCATCTCTGTGATTGTCTATACATAACGTTTGACTGGTAGCTGTGACCCCGCCTCCTCCTCCGTGATCACGCATCTCTGTGATTGTCTATACATAATGTTTCACTGGAAGCTGTGACCCCTCCTCCTCCTCCGTGATCACGCATCTCTGTGATTGTCTATACATAACGCTTGACTGGTAGCTGTGACCCCGCCTCCTCTTCCGTGATCACGCATCTCTGTGATTGTCTATACATAATGTTTCACTGGAGATTGCTGCGATTTTAGAGGATGAAAGGGATAATGTAGCTGCTATGCCAAAACGAAAAATAAATACACAAATAAATGCATAAAGGAATAAATAAACAAATATAGAAATAAATAAACAAATAAATAAATGTCTATATATTTGTTTCTACATTTATGCATTAATTAATGAACGAATTAATTAACTTCATTTAACATAAAATATTCTCCATAATTGAAACTATAATTTAGTACAGTATAGATTAAAATAGGAGCTCACTACCTTTCCTTTTTTTCTCTTTGTCCTGAAGTACTTGGTTTATTATTGTGTTCTGTTAAATATAGCTTCTCTTCTTAGCTCCTGAAACACACGTCTGTTGTTTTTCTCCGTCTTCACTATCTTTCAATCACACCTGTCCAGGATTGAAATCCGAAAATGACGTAATAACTGTAATTTGCATCTTAACATATGTTTCTCATTTATACTGAATAGTTATTCTGGCACTTTTATGTACATTGCACCCATTCCACCTGTCGGAAAACAGCAGAAAAGTGTTTCATTTTATAATGGAAAAATGTTCGCGACAAGAGTCGGGTTAAAACAGAGGGACACAGCGAGTTTCGGACTGTCGTGTCGGGAGACACTTTTCATTCAGGGCCACTGCATGAAAAAGACAGCTACACAGAAACACACGCACTCTGTTCTTTTGTATTTAGCTGTTTTTGTCAGTTTAGCATCATTATTTCATTTTTAATAGTTAAGTCTAAATTAAGACTACACACAGTAAATAACTTTAACAAGTGGCAACAGGCTCGTCTTGTCGACATTTCCTCAGAAGTAGTTTTAGTTTCAGAGTGACAGCCAGTTTCTAGACTAGTATTTTGTTTTGCAGGCACATCCTGCGAGGAAGCCCCTATTATTTGTACTGTATATAGATTTACCGAAGACAGAAAATATTTCTAGTGTAAAAACTGACCTGCAGCAGCTGCATGAACCCAGCAGAGAATCCCGAGTACAGTCATCCGGATCATCTCCGATAGTCTTCACAAAGCAATATATTTAAATACCATACTCGGCTATAAACAATGGATTTGTTTGTGACATGGATATTGAATATTGAATACGTTTAATAGAACATTTCTAACTTTTGTCAACCAGGAACTCAGTCTGGAATTTTGTGATTGGCTACACAAACGCGGTTCAGCCAATAGGAAGCGAGCGTCAGCAGTATCTGGGTAAAATCGTGTTTTTCATGTTTGTGTCTCTGAAGTGAAACAGAATTGTGTTGTAAAGAAAGCAACCACTTCAGTATATATAAGACAGCAGCCGATCAAGTTTCGCAACAGCGGGGTTTCTATACGGTATGGAAAGCCTGTATGAAACATGATAACCAGGAAGTGTAGATTTATCAAACCAAAATCACGGATTGTATTAAAACAGCATGTTGTTTGCTTACATTAGTGTGATATTTAGAGCTTACGAATGAAATGCTGACGTCCGTCTCGTACTGATCAACAATAAATAAATACACAAACGAATAATAATAATAATAATAATAATAATAATAATAATAATCCAAATTAGAATTCCGAAACTGGTATTTAATATAATGCATTCGTTTACTATTTACGTATATGTTTGATTTCCATTCATAGGTATTTGAAAAAAGTAAATATTTCTATATATGGACGTTTACCATGATGAATTTGCAGGGTAATTCTGCAGTTTAGCATGTTTGTACTGGCCTGTACCCTAACCATGCTTTCAGTGCTTTATTTAAGAATATCGCAGAAAACTGTCGTTTGAGTCTGTGTGTATTTTAGTTGTTTAAAGGAAAAAAGTACAGTACCCCAGGCTACACCGCGCCTTGAATCCTGGTGCTGATTTCTCGAATGATGGGACCGGGTAGTAAGCTCGGTCTCCATCAAAATACTATCTAATTGGTCCATGTACGTAGCTTCCCTTTCGCTTGTTTTGCAGCTTCACTGCTTATTCCAGTTTCACACAAGTTCAGGACCTCAATTAACACTTTATTTTCTTTCAATACTTTTGCATTTAGCTGTTTAGTGCGTTTGGCATCATTGTTGTTTTGTTATTTGTAGGGACCTACCTAAATCGCGATTTCGCGGATTTCGCGGAAATCGTGAAATTGAGGGGTCACTGTGAAATTCACCTCTTAGGGTCCAATGCAAACAAACAAGTACGGAGAGGAAAAAAAAGAAAACTTGTTTAAATGAACTGCTGCACAACGCAAGTGACGCAAACTACGTATCTTCCTTCTGCAGATAGCACGTAAGCAAAAAACAAACAAACAAAAAATGTCCACAAGTAACCTTTACAAAATAAATTCTCCAAAGCAGTTAACGTTCTTGTATGCTGGCGGATGTTGGTCAACGGCTTATTTTTCCACCTGAGATTGCCACCACAAACCTTCGACCAGATATTGTCTTGTGGTCTGGATCAGCACGCCTTGTTTACCTGGTGGAGTTAACAGTGCCATGGGAGGATGCTGTAGATGAGGCGTATGAGAGGAAGAAACTGCGGTATGCTCAACTAGCCACTGAAGCGGAACAGCGAGGATGGAGAGTCTGGGTTTACCCAGTGGAAGTGGGAAGTCGAGGATTTGTGGCACACTCTACAACCCGGTTTCTCAGAGATGTCGGATTCAATGGCCAAGAGTTGCGTCGCACAGTGAAGAACTTATCTGAAGCAGCAGAGAGGAGCAGCAACTGGCTGTGGTTGAGACGGAAAGATTCTGGCTGGGGATCTCAAGCACAATAGAAAGAAAGACAGGCTGATATACAGGTAAGTAAGCTGGGCTGAGTTGAGTGGGGACGGAGGGGGTGATGCTGGGGCGCCAGAATCACCGTCGAGCCCTCTTGAGGTGTCGTGGGCTAGTCGGCGAAACACCGAGGATGGAAGGTGCCCACTTGAAGACCCCAGAGATGTACCCTACTTAGCTCAATCCAGGCGGTTGTCATGCTGATGCGCTGGGGAGACCGCACTATGGTTGATCCCGGAGCCAGCATCGCAGCCGTTGTGTGTGCTGATGCGCTAGGGAGGCAAAATAAGCTGATCCCTGGAGCCAGCATTACACTTCAGCCATCAACACCAGACAGAAGGATATCTACATCATCATATGGAAGGAAGCGCAAATGGATGGAGACACATATGGATCACATTAGTTTACTGTGAAGCTACGTCTTAGTTGGTGCTTATCTTGGCGAGAGCCAAGTTCAAATCAGCATGAAGTTTTAACATCTACTCTCATGTAATGGAAATCATGAAGATCTGGATACGTCCAGTGACTGCTGTGAATAGTGCAGCTGGCAACAAGGGAAAGACCTCGTGACAGCCTGGAGAGACAGCTGACTGGAGGAAAGAGACCCCATTGGGGCTGGCAAGGGTTAGCTACCCTTGTCGGCAGTATCCAGCTCTGTGTTTACAGGATGCTGGAGACACCGCCCAAGGCTTCAAAGAAATTAAACAGGAAAATACCCCTAGAGTCTGCGAGGCGGGGGAAGATGACTCAACGTTGGACAACACGGTTAAGGACTTAGGAACGGAAACGGATATGAGTATAGAGAGTACTTCACAAAAGACTAGTTCAAGATCTGCAGTTAGCAAAGACATGGAACTCCAGGTTTGTGTCTGCGGCTGGAGTAAGGCGACAACAGTCAGGGGTTTGAAGATTCATCAAGGGAGAATGAAATGCTTGAGGGAGAAGGGACAAGGGCCTCGCATTGATCAGTACTTCTTACGAAGTCAGTCAAGTCAGTCGAATGAAATCCAGCGACAGGAAGCAAACCACAGTTCGCAGGATATCAGCACCCCTGTCATAGATGTGAGGAGGACTTGCATGGACACAGTTAGTGATGAACCTAATGATCCTTGTGAACCCGGGCAGACAAACCAGCGTAAGAGAGAAAAGAACCTCAACGGGCACAAGCCTGGAGTTAAATGGCCAAGAGCTTGTGAGAAAACTGCATGGGACACAGTAAACACAGATCTCTGCTTTGCATTGGAAAGGTTAAGTGGAACAGTTGAAAAGAAATTGGATAAATTTGGGGACATCATCTACGATATGGAAGCGAGAGGTTTGGAGTTGAAAAAAGGAAGGAAAAAGTACAAACTATTCCTGGAAAGTCTAGACGGCAGCAGGAGATTGAACGCTTAGTTAGAGAAAGGAGACAGCTGAGGAAGCAATGGAGAAGAGCAGAAGAAAGTCAGAAGGAGGGACTCAATCTCTTACAAGGGGTCATAAAACATAAGCTTGCAACATTGCGCAGAGCTGAGCGCTCACGGAAACGCTACAAAAAGAAGGAGCGTCGAGAACTAACTTTTATAAAGACCCATTCAAATTTGTAAAGAAGTTATTCACCAGTGAGAAGAATGGCACACTAAAAGCATCTAAGTTTGAGTTGGAGAGATATTTGGAGGAAACGCATACAGATTCAAAAAGGCAGGAGCCTATGTCAATTCCTTCAGACATCCCACCTATCAATCCACCAGAATACCAAATGGAGGACTGTGCACCTAAGTGGAAAGAAGTAGAGCAAGCTGTGAAAAAGCAAGGGCTTCATCATCTCCAGGGCCTAATGGAGTTCCGTACAGAGTGTACAAGAGCTTCAGGAGTTCTACTGAATCCTGTGGAAACTGATGAAAGTAGCATGGGAAAAACAGGTTGTACCAAGAGCATGGCGCCGAGCAGGTGGAGTCTTTATACCTAAAGAAAAGATTCTAGCAGCATCAGTCAGTTTCGCCCTATTTCCTATTAAACGTAGAAGGCAAGATTTTCTTCAGCATTATTGCTCAGAGATTGTCAACTTACCTATTAAAGAACTGCTTCATTGACACTTCAATACAAAAAGCGGGCATTCCAGGTTTCCCAGGATGCTTAGAACACATCAATGTGATCTGGCAACAAATTCAATCAGCTAAAAAGGAGAGGAAGGAGCTCCATGTGACATTCCTGGATTTGGCTAATGCATATGGTTCAGTGCCACATGAACTTCTTTGGGCAGCATTTGATTTTTTCAGTGTACCAATGACAATAACAAATCTAGTCAAAGCCTACTTTGGAGATTTGCAATTTAGTTTCTCAACTTCAGAATTCAGCACTACATGGCAATGCCTAGAAGTTGGAATAATGGCAGGATGCACCATTTCTCCACTGGCTTTTACCATGGCAATGGAAGTAATCATTAGGGCATCAAAATGGGTAGTGGGAGGAGAGCTTGGCTTCTGGAATGCGACTACCACCAATTCGAGCATACATGGATGACATGACAACCATGACTACAACAGTAGCCTGCACTAATCGGTTATTGGGCAAATTAACCAATAACATTGAATGGGCACGAATGCAATTCAAGCCCACTAAATCAAGGAGCATCTCTATAATTAAAGGTAAAGTAGTAGATAAAACGTTCTTCATTAATGGTGAGGCAATACCAACAGTGTCTGAGAAGCCAGTGAAGAGCCTTGGGAGATGGTACGACGGGGATCTAAAGGACACAGTTCGTGTGGGAGAAGTTAGACAACAAGCTGTGGAAGGGTTGAAGAGCATAGACAGCAGCGCTTTACCAGGCAAACTAAAACTCTGGTGCTTTCAGTTTGGCCTACTGCCACGGCTGCTGTGGCCACTGACTGTGTACGAGGTTTCTTTGACAACAGTAGAGAAGCTGGAAGCTTTAATCAGTTCACACATCAGGAAATGGTTGGGAGTTCCACGCTGCCTCAGCAGAGTGGGACTTTATGGTAAAGGAATACTGCAGCTACCTGTCTCCGCTCTAACCGAGGAGTTTAAGTGCGCCAAGGTCCGACTGGAAATGACATTAGTAGAGTCACGCGACAAATGCGTAAGGGAGGCAGCACCTGTGTTGAAAACTGGAAGAAAGTGGGTGGCAAAGAAAGCTGTGGAGGATGCAAAGGCTGCCCTTCGAATTGGTGATATCATGGGGCAAGTTCAGCATGGAAGAGGGGTCTTGGTCTCAGTTCAGCTCCTCCTACATGGCACAAGGCAGCCCCAGCGAACGGAGGAAGCTTGTAGTCAACGAGGTGCAAAAGCAGGAGGAGAGGATGAGGTGTATAAAGGCCATTTCCCAGGGCAAGCAGGGAGAATGGATGAGATGGGAGAGTGTGGAACAACGCAAGATTGGCTGGCAAGACCTATGGTCAATGGAACAGAGCAGGATCAGTTTCCTTATAAGGTCAACATATGATGTTCTCCCATCACCACAGAACCTAAACCTCTGGGTAGGAGAGGATCCCTCATGTCCTTTGTGTTCATCACCTGCAACATTAAGGCACATTTTGACAGGATGTAAGGTGGCTCTTAGCCAAGGACGGTTTACTTGGCGCCATGACCAGGTGCTGCGATGTTTGGCCTTAGCATTGGAAGACAAGCGTAACATGACCAATAAGTTGCCACCTGTTCCATCAAAACATTACACACAAAAGACAACATTCCTCCGCCCAGGAGAGCAACCACCAAGAAAAGGTGTTAAAACCAATCCTCGCCCAGGACAACTGGAAGCTGCTAGAGACTGGAAAATGCTGGCGGATGTTGGTCAACGGCTTATTTTTCCACCTGAGATTGCCACCACAAACCTTCGACCAGATATTGTCTTGTGGTCTGGATCAGCACGCCTTGTTTACCTGGTGGAGTTAACAGTGCCATGGGAGGATGCTGTAGATGAGGCGTATGAGAGGAAGAAACTGCGGTATGCTCAACTAGCCACTGAAGCGGAACAGCGAGGATGGAGAGTCTGGGTTTACCCAGTGGAAGTGGGAAGTCGAGGATTTGTGGCACACTCTACAACCCGGTTTCTCAGAGATGTCGGATTCAATGGCCAAGAGTTGCGTCGCACAGTGAAGAACTTATCTGAAGCAGCAGAGAGGAGCAGCAACTGGCTGTGGTTGAGACGGAAAGATTCTGGCTGGGGATCTCAAGCACAATAGAAAGAAAGACAGGCTGATATACAGGTAAGTAAGCTGGGCTGAGTTGAGTGGGGGACGGAGGGGGTGATGCTGGGGCGCCAGAATCACCGTCGAGCCCTCTTGAGGTGTCGTGGGCTAGTCGACGAAACACCGAGGATGGAAGGTGCCCACTTGAAGACCCCAGAGATGTACCCTACTTAGCTCAATCCAGACGGTTGTCATGCTGATGCGCTGGGGAGACCGCACTATGGTTGATCCCGGAGCCAGCATCGCAGCCGTTGTGTGTGCTGATGCGCTAGGGAGGCAAAATAAGCTGATCCCTGGAGCCAGCATTACACTTCAGCCATCAACACCAGACAGAAGGATATCTACATCATCATATGGAAGGAAGCGCAAATGGATGGAGACACATATGGATCACATTAGTTTACTGTGAAGCTACGTCTTAGTTGGTGCTTATCTTGGCGAGAGCCAAGTTCAAATCAGCATGAAGTTTTAACATCTACTCTCATGTAATGGAAATCAATCATTACTATTCAAATGACAAACTTTTTAATCAGCCTATCGGTGCGTCTTTACTGCTTTTATGTGCTCTGTACTGTGCAGGAGGGGGCGGGACAGAGTTGGTGCTGCATTGTTTTGATTTAGGTTGCTAAAATCTAGTCTTCAGCATTGGAGGGAAAATAGTAGAAATGGACGACAAAAAAAGCAAAGTATATTTCGGCTGATGATCGTTTTAAGATATTTCTCAAAGAAACTTTGTGCAGACTGAGGTAATTTTTTTCCATATCTTAATGTGTATTTGGAGAAAATACGATCGATCGCTATTTAGCTTCAGAATCACACATTAAACAAAAGGCTACCACAGAGGCTGCTGAACAGAACGTAAAATAAACAGCTTTCAGAAACCAAACTGGAAAGTCAGCGCAGACCAGAAGTATTCCTGTCTGCAAGTTAAATCAGTACTAAAACGATCCAGCACAGCCACCTCGCTTCAACCTGCTTCTTACAGTTGGAATTTTAGACCGGAATAGCCACGTCTTCTTTGTTTTGACTCGGTACTAATAAAATAAATTATTGGATGGGACAAATAACATGACAACGAACGTGCTGCATACATTGACTTTATTAAAGTATGCCAGATGCCCTTGTGTAACCGAGTTTTTGGGCTGTTTCTAATCGATTTCCACATCTGTATAACTTGGCAAAGCTTTGCCTTAACTTCCAACCAATTCAGCGGATGCAGACGTGCAGTCTCAATGTATGGGCAAGTCAACTGCAGGGGGATGCTGCATACTCGCCTTTAACAAATGCCAGCACTCTGTTTTAGTAAGGAAGCAAGTACCACTATTTTTAGGCTTTACAGTGTTTTGAAATACTGTCTTCTTAGGTTTATTCAATGTTTAAACATGTCAGCGAAATCCTAATTTTATTCCGCAACATACCCGTGAAAAATACGTAAATTTACCGCGATTTAAGTAGACCCCTAGTTATTTGGTCTACACGCACACACAGTGTAGCATGCAGCATAATCAGTTTGCTGTCTACTACTCTTAATTGAGTGGTAGTATGCCTGGCCAGGCTATATTCGTATGTTCTTAATATATTCAATCCTGTTCCATTAATAAAAAAAATAAATAAAACGCTCTGTGAAAATAATGCCTTCGTTGGTGTATTAACGTTGTGTGTGTGTATGTGTGTGTGTGTGTGTGTGTGTGTGTATATATATATATATATATACAGTACTGTGCAAAAGTTTTAGGCAGGTGTGAAAAAATGCTGTAAAGTAAGAATGCTTTCAAAAATAGACATGTTAATAGATTATATTTATCAATTAACTAAATGCAAAGTGAGTGAACAGAAGAAAAATCTAAATCAAATCCATATTTGGTGTGACCACCCTTTGCCTTCAAAACAGCATCAATTCTTCTAGGTACACTTGCACACAGTTTTTGAAGGAACTCGGCAGGTAGGTTGGCCCAAACATCTTGGAGAACTAACCACAGTTCTTCTGTGGATTTAGGCAGCCTCAGTTGCTTCTCTCTCTTCATGTAATCCCAGACAGACTCGATGATGTTGAGATCAGGGCTCTGTGGGGGCCATACCATCACTTCCAGGACTCCTTGTTCTTCTATACACTGAAGATAGTTCTTAATGACTTTCGCTGTATGTTTGGGGTCGTTGTCATGCTGCAGAATAAATTTAGGCCAATCAGATGCCTCCCTGATGGTATAGCATGATGGATAAGTATCTGCCTGTACTTCTCAGCATTGAGGAGACCATTAATTCTGACCAAATCCCCAACTCCATTTGCAGAAATGCAGCCCCAAACTTGCAAGGAACCTCCACCATGCTTCACTGTTGCCTGCAGACACTCATTTGTGTACCGCTCTCCAGCCCTTCGGCGAACAAACTGCCTTCTGCTACAGCCAAATATTTCAAATTTTGACTCATCAGTCCAGAGCTCCTGCTGCCATTTTTCTGCATAGTTGAGTCGCTTGGTCTTGTTTCCACGTCGGAGGTATGGCTTTTTGGCCGCAAGTCTTCCATGAAGGCCACTTCTGACCAGACTTCTCCGGACAGTAGATGGGTGTACCAGGGTCCCACTGTTTTCTGCCAGTTCTGAGCTGATGGCACTGCTGGACATCTTCCGATTGCGAAGGGAAGTAAGCATGATGTGTCTTTCATCTGCTGCAGTAAGTTTCCTTGGCCGACCACTGCGTCTACGGTCCTCAACGTTGCCCGTTTCTTTGTGCTTCTTCAAAAGAGCTTGGACAGCACATCTGGAAACCCCTGTCTGCCTTGAAATTTCTGCCTGGGAGAGACCTTGCTGATTTCAGTATAACTACCTTGTGTCTTGTTGCTGTGCTCAGTCTTGCCATGGTGTATGACTTTTGACAGTAAACTGTCTTCAGCAACCTCACCTTGTTAGCTGAGTTTGGCTGTTCCTCACCCAGTTTTATTCCTCCTACACAGCTGTTTCTGTTTCAGTTAATGATTGTGTTTCAACCTACATATTGAATTGATGATCATTAGTACCTGTTTGGTATAATTGTTTAATCATACACCTGACTATATGCCTACAAAATCCCTGACTTTGTGCAAGTGTACCTAGAAGAATTGATGCTGTTTAGAAGGCAAAGGGTGGTCACACCAAATATGGATTTGATTTAGATTTTTCTTCTGTTCACTCACTTTGCATTTAGTTAATTGATAAATATAATCTATTAACATGTCTATTTTTGAAAGCATTCTTACTTTACAGCATTTTTTCACACCTGCCTAAAACTTGCACAGTACTGTATATAAAAATATATATATATATAAAAGAAATCCATTTGGCTTCATTCTGTGTTTTTTGCCTTGCTGAATTTCAGTGCTGTTTCTCTATCCTTTTTCAAACGCGTTTTGCGCAGGTCCTTTCCTTAGTTTGCAGTGATTTGGTCTTTGCTTAGTGCCGGGTAGTTTAAAAGGACAGAGAAGATTCGGTAAGGAGATCCTTTCTTTAGTACTCATGTGATAATGGGGGCTTTGCGTTCTATCTTTTAGAACTATGGTTTACTTTACCCATGTATTTTATACAGTTTATTTTGGTTAGTCTGTGGTTAGCTGTCAGGTCTAATTTAGTAGTCAAGCGTATTTCCTTTTCTTCAATTCAATTTGGTTTGACTTCAGACACCAACGCAGCTTGCACTAACTCAAGCTTTGATTTGGTTAATAAGTTTACTTTTTATTTTGTTACTTTCTCTACCAGTTCTGGATCAGTTTGTTCTTTGTTCTTTTGATACTTTGTATTCCTGGTTAGGATTTCTGGAATGTTTTTTTTTTTCCTTCAATGGTGGATTACAGCAGTTTTTTTTTTCCATCAAAGGATCAACCACATAGCTGCCAGTTTACAGACTGGGGTGAGATCTACCTGATTGTTTCTTTTCCAATCTGCTGCTGGATTGCACATTTTTTGCGTTGAATGGACATTCAGTTTTGGTTTTTTACCAGCTGCAACAAAGTACCAGTCCCGCCGCCAGCCCCTCTAAAAACACACCGTTGTGTTCAGTATGCTGGTATATTAAATACTATCTAATTGGTCCATGTACGCAGCTTCCCTTTCGCTTGTTTTGCAGCTTCGCCCGGTTCATTACTGAAACAAAGTAATATACTGTAGCGATCCGTGTGTTTATGTTTTGCGTACTGTATTCCCTCTTGTTTCTACTGTCTGTGCTGTTAATGCCGCTGTATTGTGTTCCTCTCCCCACCGTCTGTATTCCCTGTAGTTGCGGGTTCGCTCTGTCCCTGTGGCTGTGTGAGCTATCCTGCACGCAGGGTGCGCCCTGGTCCCTGTCATTGGCTGTTGGTTGTGTGTGCCCATTGGTCCTAGTGTACGGCTGGGGACCAATGGGATAGCTGTTCGCTCTGGCACCCGATTATCATAAAGGGGCGGGGCTAAGTTATAAAAGGGGGCCAGTCCAAGGCAAGGGGGAGTAGCAATGGTCTCTGTAGGTTGCTGTGAGGGGTCCTAAATAAAGCTTTGAACCTAAAAGCAGCGTGTTGTCTTCTTCTGTTCTGCCTACTGTGTGAAACGCTACAATACTTTAAATAACGCCTGCTTCATTATTTAGATTAGTAAACTAAATACAGTTCTCCTTACATATACACCTCCAGGCCAAATACTGTGCATCCATCCCTTTAAGATGTATTTGCAGTACGTGTCTTGTTGTTGATAGGGTAATTGGTTGCTTTTTGGTTGAGCAGTAATTGGTGTAAATGGGTGCAATACAAGTATAAGCAATGCTAGGCGTGTGGGTTTCTATCATTGTTAACTTCAGTATGAAGGAATGCAGCATCCACTGTTTTAGTGGCACTGAAGCAGAACATACGTCAGTTTGTCAGACATTTCTACTCCAGATGTGCCTTGTTAGCAGCAGCTGGACAGTAATTCAGAACAGCCTCAGGTCCGTTTCACTAACCCTGTTACAGCAAATTAACTTTTATCAGCTGCAACAAAGTAACAGGCCTGCCGCCAGTGAGTTTAGTGAGTAAATGTTCTGCTTCAGTATTTGCAGTACGTGTCTTATTGTTGATAGGGTAATTGGTTGCTTCTTGGTTGTGCAGCAATTGGTGTAAATGGGTGCAATACAAGTATAAGCAATGCTAGGCTTGTTTGTTTTTCCTTTAAGCAGGCACATCCTGCAAGGAAGCCCCGTAGTATTTGTAATGTATATTTATTGAAGACAGTAAATATTTCTAGTGTAAAAACTGACCTGCAGCAGCTGCATGAACCCAGCAGAGAATCCCGAGTACAGTCATCCGGATCATCTCCGATAGTCTTCACAAAGCAATATATTTAAATCACATTCTCGGCTATAAACAATGGATTTGTTTAGTGTATAATTAATATTTTCAACAGAAACCGTCTACCTTTTGCCAACCAGGAACTGCATACACTGCTTATCAGAAACTCTCTCTGTCTCAATTTTGTGATTGGTTACAAGAATCGCGATTCAGCCAATATTAGGAAACGAGCGTTAGGAGTATCTGGGTAAAATAGCTTTCAGTCCAGCAGACAATCACGTGCTCTTTGCTGTATGTAAAGCCTATAGTAAAATGATAACCAGGAAGTGTAGATTTATCAAACCATAACAACTATATCATTGTACATTCTGAAAAACAAGACTAGTATTGTGTTTGCTGACATTACATTATTAAACATTACTGTGATATAAACATCACTCTGATATTAAACATTACTGTGATATTAAACCACAATGACTATATCATTGTATATTCTAGACTAATATTTTGCTTGCTGACATGATTGTGATATTAAACATCACTCTGATATTAAACGAGATAAACACACGACAAACTGATGAATCACACGGTAATTACTTGCCAGCAAAAATAAATGAAGAAATAATTAAATAAACGACAACAATAGTGTTATTATTAACAGTAATAATCATCATGATCCAAATTAGAATTGCTTTTTAATATAATTTATCATAATTTACAGGGCTCTGGTCATGGAGAGGTGTTTACAGGGGCTCTGGTCATGGAGAGGTGTTTACAGGGCTCTGGTCATGGAGAGGTGTTTACAGGGCTCTGGTCATAGAGAGGTGTTTACAGGGGCTCTGGTCATGGAGAGGTATTTACAGGGGCTCTGGTCATGGAGAGGTGTTTACAGGGCTCTGGTCATGGAGAGGTGTTTAAAGAGGCTCTGGTCATAGAGAGGTGTTTACAGGGGCTCTGGTCATAGAGAGGTGTTTACAGGGGCTCTGGTCATGGAGAGGTGTTTACAGGGGCTCTAGTCATGGAGAGGTGTTTACAGGGGCTCTGGTCATGGAGAGGTGTTTACAGGGGCTCTGGTCATGGAGAGGTGTTTACAGGGGCTCTGGTCATGGAGAGGTGTTTACAGGGGCTCTGGTCATGGAGAGGTGTTTACAGGGGCTCTAGTCATGGAGAGGTGTTTACAGGGGCTCTAGTCATGGAGAGGTGTTTACAGGGGCTCTGGTCATGGAGAGGTGTTTACAGGGGCTGTGGTCATGGAGAGGTGTTTACAGGGCTCTGGTCATAGAGAGGTGTTTACAGGGCTCTGGTCATGAAGAGGTGTTTACAGGGGCTCTGTTCATGGAGAGGTGTTTACAGGGGCTCTGGTCATGGAGAGGTGTAGCTCTGGTCATGGAGAGGTGTAGCTCTGGTCATGGAGAGGTGTTTACAGGGCTCTGGTCATGGAGAGGTGTTTAAAAGGGCTCTGGTCATGGAGAGGTGTTTACAGGGCTCTGGTCATGGAGAGGTTTTTACAGGTCTTTAGTCATGGAGAGGTGTTTAAAGGGGCTCTGGTCATAGAGAGGTGTTTACAGGGGCTCTGGTCATGGAGAGGTGTTTACAGGGCTCTGGTCATGCAGAGGTGTTTACAGGGCTCTGGTCATGGAGAGGTGTTTACAGGGGCTCTGGTCATGGAGACGTGTTTACAGGGGCTCTGGTCATGGAGAGGTGTTTACAGGGCTCTGGTCATGGAGAGGTGTTTACAGGGGCTCTAGTAATGGAGAGGTGTTTACAGGGGCTCTGGTCATGGAGAGGTGTTTACAGGGGCTCTGGTCATGGAGAGGTGTTTACAGGGGCTCTAGTCATGGAGAGGTGTTTACAGGGGCTCTAGTCATGGAGAGGTGTTTACAGGGGCTCTGGTCATGGAGAGGTGTTTACAGGGGCTGTGGTCATGGAGAGGAGTTTACAGGGCTCTGGTCATAGAGAGGTGTTTACAGGGCTCTGGTCATGGAGAGGTGTTTAAAAGGGCTCTGGTCATGAAGAGGTGTTTACAGGGGCTCTGTTCATGGAGAGGTGTTTACAGGGGCTCTGGTCATGGAGAGGTGTAGCTCTGGTCATGGAGAGGTGTAGCTCTGGTCATGGAGAGGTGTTTACAGGGCTCTGGTCATGGAGAGGTGTTTAAAAGGGCTCTGGTCATGGAGAGGTGTTTACAGGGCTCTGGTCATGGAGAGGTTTTTACAGGTCTTTAGTCATGGAGAGGTGTTTAAAGGGGCTCTGGTCATAGAGAGGTGTTTACAGGGGCTCTGGTCATGGAGAGGTGTTTACAGGGCTCTGGTCATGCAGAGGTGTTTACAGGGCTCTGGTCATGCAGAGGTGTTTACAGGGCTCTGGTCATGGAGAGGTGTTTACAAGGGCTCTGGTCATGGAGAGGTGTTTACAGGGCTCTGGTCATGGAGAGGTGTTTACAGGGGCTCTAGTCATGGAGAGGTGTTTACAGGGGCTCTGGTCATGGAGAGGTGTTTACAGGGGCTGTGGTCATGGAGAGGAGTTTACAGGGCTCTGGTCATAGAGAGGTGTTTACAGGGCTCTGGTCATGGAGAGGTGTTTAAAAGGGCTCTGGTCATGAAGAGGTGTTTACAGGGGCTCTGTTCATGGAGAGGTGTTTACAGGGGCTCTGGTCATGGAGAGGTGTAGCTCTGGTCATGGAGAGGTGTTTACAGGGCTCTGGTCATGGAGAGGTGTTTAAAAGGGCTCTGGTCATGGAGAGGTGTTTACAGGGCTGGTCATGGAGAGGTTTTTACAGGTCTTTAGTCATGGAGAGGTGTTTAAAGGGGCTCTGGTCATAGAGAGGTGTTTACAGGGGCTCTGGTCATGGAGAGGTGTTTACAGGGCTCTGGTCATGCAGAGGTGTTTACAGGGCTCTGGTCATGCAGAGGTGTTTACAGGGCTCTGGTCATGGAGAGGTGTTTACAGGGGCTCTGGTCATGGAGAGGTGTTTACAGGGGCTCTGGTCATGGAGAGGTGTTTACAGGGCTCTGGTCATGGAGAGGTGTTTACAGGGGCTCTAGTCATGGAGAGGTGTTTACAGGGGCTCTGGTCATGGAGAGGTGTTTACAGGGGCTGTGGTCATGGAGAGGAGTTTACAGGGCTCTGGTCATAGAGAGGTGTTTACAGGGCTCTGGTCATGGAGAGGTGTTTAAAAGGGCTCTGGTCATGAAGAGGTGTTTACAGGGGCTCTGTTCATGGAGAGGTGTTTACAGGGGCTCTGGTCATGGAGAGGTGTAGCTCTGGTCATGGAGAGGTGTAGCTCTGGTCATGGAGAGGTGTTTACAGGGCTCTGGTCATGGAGAGGTGTTTAAAGGGCTCTGGTCATGGAGAGGTGTTTACAGGGCTCTGGTCATGGAGAGGTTTTACAGGTCTTTAGTCATGGAGAGGTGTTTAAAGGGGCTCTGGTCATAGAGAGGTGTTTACAGGGGCTCTGGTCATGGAGAGGTGTTTACAGGGCTCTGGTCATGCAGAGGTGTTTACAGGGCTCTGGTCATGCAGAGGTGTTTACAGGGCTCTGGTCATGGAGAGGTGTTTACATGGGCTCTGGTCATGGAGAGGTGTTTACAGGGGCTCTGGTCATGGAGAGGTGTTTACAGGGCTCTGGTCATGGAGAGGTGTTTACAGGGGCTCTAGTAATGGAGAGGTGTTTACAGGGGCTCTGGTCATGTAGAGGTGTTTACAGGGGCTCTGGTCATAGAGAGGTGTTTACAGGGGCTCTAGTCATGGAGAGGTGTTTACAGGGGCTCTGGTCATGGAGATGTGTTTACAGGGCTCTGGTCATGGAGAGGTGTTTACAGGGGCTCTGGTCATGGAGAGGTAATGGACTAACCTGGGACTCTACTCAAGTCACAAGATAACGTTGATCTTAAAAGATGGACAGTTTCCTGCAGTCAATGGAGAGCTGATCTCATTCAGGCCTCTGTAGAACATGTATTGCAGTGTTTGCCTGAAGAAAATGAAACAACAGGAGTAAATCCTTTTATTGTCCAGTTTATGAAAGGTGTTATCCAAAATAGAACTCCAAAGTCTTGACATGCTTATATCTGGGATGTTAGTGGTTTTGAGTTACTTCAAACCTAGATGTTATAAACTGGTTATGTTATCAGCACTAGTTAGTGCTTCACAAATGCTAGACTTTAACATTATGACTAGATTTTTATTGAAAGGTTGTTTTCAGTTAAAACAGCAGATCTTCAATTCAGAATTACTTTATTAAACCAGAAACGTACACGTGTGATTGAAGCCACCGACATTTAAGAAAGGGCGGGAGTAGGAGGAGACAAAAAAGCAGAGAGTTTACAAAAATATAAAATGCTTTATTTACTTTGAACACACAAGTCCAGTTTATTATGAAGATTGAACAGAGATTTACTAAAGACTAAACATCTCCACTCACTTCTACTATGAATCAAATAATGAATTACACAGCAAGCCATCACAATGCAGCAAAAGAAACATGGCAAGAGAAAGACAACAGCGGCCTCCTGTGAAAATACATACAAGCAATATTAAACTACATCTCAAATAACCACAAGTGCTCATCGCAAACAAACACATACAGTAGACCTCAGGGTTATATACATATCAAATATCCACACTACAACAGTGTTCAAAGCAAACACATACATGCACGTCTACTCAAGTACTGCATTCAATGAATAAAGTGAGATATTGTGCAAACTGTTTTATTAGAGCCCAGATGAGATTTATTCAAGGGTGCGTAAGGAAACCAATGTAGACCACTGGCTACTATCATGAATAGCTCTATAGAAACATGTAGACCACTGGCTACTATCATGAATAGCTCTATAGAAACATGTAGACCACTGGCTACTGTCATGAATAGCTCTATAGAAACATGTAGACCACTGGCTACTGTCATGAATAGCTCTATAGAGACATGTAGACCACTGGCTACTGTCATGAATAGCTCTATAGAAACATGTAGACCACTGGCTACTGTCATGAATAACTCTATAGAAACATGTAGACCACTGGCTACTGTCATGAATAGCTCTATAGAAACATGTAGACCACTGGCTACTGTCATGAATAGCTCTATAGAGACATGTAGACCACTGGCTACTGTCATGAATAGCTCTATAGAAACATGTAGACCACTGGCTACTATCATGAATAGCTCTATAGAAACATGTACACCACTGGCTAGTGTCATGAATAACTCTATAGAAACATGTAGACCACTGGCTACTGTCATGAATAGCTCTATAGAAACATGTAGACCACTGGCTACTGTCATGAATAACTCTATAGAAACATGTAGACCACTGGCTACTGTCATGAATAGCTCTATAGAAACATGTGATGTCCCTGAAGACAGAAAGCTTGCAAATGTTGTGCAATGGAGCAGACACTGTGACCGATCATGAAATCCCTCTTTCATGGTACTTTCTGAAAAGATTAATGATGTGAGTGTGGCAGCTAGAAACACCAAATGCAGCTGAGCTACGGAAACCCTCTTGATCTTTATACTGCCCTTGCAGTTGAAGGTACATATGAGGAGAACGAAAATAATCTTAATCCACTAGATCTGATAACAGTCATATTTCAGTACTCAGATAGATTTCTGTAGCATGTGCCAGGTTTCTGTGACTACGAGAAGAGCAGAACAAGTACAACATCAGTGAAACAATGAGCTGATTCATTGCATCATATCAACCTCATGGAAAGAGCCTTTCTTTAGTGGATGAGGTTGAAGTTGGATAACATTGCCCAGAGAAACCTCTCCGCTCTTCATGGGAGATCTAAAAATCAAGTCAGTGATTCCTTACAAAGCAAACACAATCTCACAGAGTTGGATCAACAGACATCAGCCAGTTCATTAGGAAGTGAACATTTTATGCATGAAGTGTGGCAGCTTTATGAGGCTGCATGCTTTCTTCCTGACACTGATGCATCTCATTAGCCATTTCAAAGATTACCCAGTCTGGAGGCTGACTTACATTTAGATGGATTTCCCTTTGAACTGGTGGATGGAGATGCATCAAATATCCCTGTGAGGTGGGTGACTGATGTTCTAACTGAGCTGCATGACAAAGTGTAACATAACAGCAGGATGCTTGTGTAACCGTGCTGGGAGTGCAAAGTACTGGGAAGTCTACACTGCTCAAGACAAGGTGTTCAGTTTGCAGTTAGCAGTGGCAGATGCACAAGAGGTGTCTTTATGAAGCTGATTTGGGTAAAGAAAGGATTTGAATGAACTCCTGGGTTGTGATTTTGTTTTGGTTATCAACACAGGTGGTTTAAAATCTCCAGAACTGGCACAGCAGGGAAATTGCTACAAACATGATAATGAGCTTCAAACTGGTAATGGACTGATTGGCATAACAATAATAAACAATTGAAAACTTGACAGAACTGAAAGATGTTACAGATAGAGGTGCCTTTCTTAGAATGAATGAAATCGGGAAGAAACCACATTGTCTCATTGTGCACCAAAACGTGAGAGATGTATCTGTGCGTGCGAAAAACATGAGGGACAGGAAACACCTTTAGAGCAATTGAATGAGATGACAGAGGCAGCAGTCAGAATGGAAAACAAGCATCCACAGAAGATTCACAGATGTCATGCTGTATGATGCAGAGGAATAATCGTCCCTGATCTGTGGCATGGACTCCACCAGCAGCACCTGTGAACACAGGCTACAGTGAAACTCAAATAACAGAATTCCTGAAGCGGATGACAGGTTTGTGGAGTGCAGTTAAAAAGGAGAATTTCATTTTCAGCTTCAGGAACAGTCTGGTGGCAGATGTTTAAAGTAAACTAAACGGTGTATTGAATTTTCAAACTAGGAGTGGTCCTTTCATAGACACATGGATTCCTGGGTAGCAAATGAACTACCTCAAAGTAAACCAGACCACATTAATGAACAGCCCTTAGCCAAAATCGAAGAGTTATGAAACTGCTTGAAAGCTGTAGCAAAAGAAACCGTGATGTCTGATGTTCAGCTAAACCAAGAATTTGAAAAGATGTGGCAACAGACGCAATCTGAACTGCAGTTGAAAGGATTAGAGAAATGGGATGTTGTGTTAGACATATCTAATAAATTGAGACAGAACTTAAGAAGCCAAGGCAGTTCCATTAATCAAATGTTACAAACTGGCCCGGATTTGACTCACCATGGTAAAAAAGTATTTTACCTTAGTGACAAGCACATCTCAAGTGGTACCAGGGAATCAAAGACTGTCTTTGAAAGCTGATTACAAGAAGGAGAAAATCAGTTGGCAACACATATAATAGCTTGCTGTTGTGAGTTTGACACAGAGAAAAAAGCAAATGGAGCAGATGACCACGAAGGGCAGCAGTGTGGAGTAGTGGTTAGGGCAGCAGTGTGGAGTAGTGGTGAGGGCAGCAGTGTGGAGTAGTGGTGAGGGCAGCAGTGTGGAGTAGTGGTGAGGGCAGCAGTGTGGAGTAGAGGTGAGGGCAGCAGTGTGGAGTAGAGGTGAGGGCAGCAGTGTGGAGTAGAGGTGAGGGCAGCAGTGTGGAGTAGTGGTGAGGGCAGCAGTGTGGAGTAGAGGTGAGGGCAGCAGTGTGGAGTAGTGGTGAGGGCAGCAGTGTGGAGTAGTGGTTAGGGCAGCAGTGTGGAGTAGTGGTTAGGGCTCTGGACTCTTGACCGGAGGGTTGTGGGTTCAGTCCCAGGTGGGGGACACTGCTGCTGTACCCTTGAGCAAGGTACTTTACCTAGATTGCTCCAGTAAAAACCCAACTGTATAAATGGGTAATTGTATGTAAAAATAATGTGATATCTTGTAAGTCGCCCTGGATAACGGCGTCTGCTAAGAAATAAAAAATAATAATATATGAAACCTATTCAAGAAAGCTGCCTCACACTGTAGATGAGTGGGTGCAAGAACATAAGGGTCTAAAGACCAAGTCCATGTTCAATCTTGAGCTAAAGCTACATGTGTGGTTCTGCAGGTGTAGAATTTCAGCAGATGCATGAAGACTTTGCAAAAGACAAAGAACCTCTACTGTGTCTGGAGAAGGTCAAATCTCAGTCTACTTTTACAGACCTTTATCAAGAGATAGATCAGTGCCACAAGAAAGCTAAGAAATTAACAGATATCTGCCTGACGCCTGCTGTCAAGCAATATGTAAACAGGGGCCTTGGAATATAAATCGTAGATGACATTTTGACAAAAGCAAAAGCTTTGGAATATACTGTAGCTATAGAGACATTGCACTATAGAGACATTGCGATTTCTGAGTTTGAGATCTTCTGCAGCACTATAAAGACATTGTGATTTCTGAGTTTGAGATCTTCTGCAGCACTATAAAGACATTGCGATTTCTGAGTTTGAGATCTTCTGCAGCACTATAAAGACATTGCGATTTCTGAGTTTGAGATCTTCTGCAGCACTATAAAGACATTGCGATTTCTGAGTTTGAGATCTTCTGCAGCACTTTGGATAAAGACATTGCGATTTCTGAGTTTGAGATCTTCTGCAGAACTTTGGATAAAGACATTGCGATTTCTGAGTTTGAGATCTTCTGCAGCACTATAAAGACAATGCGATTTCTGAGTTTGAGATCTTCTGCAGCACTATAAAGACAATGCGATTTCTGAGTTTGAGATCTTCTGCAGCACTATAAAGACATTGCGATTTCTGAGTTTGAGATCTTCTGCAGCACTTTGGATAAAGGCATTGTGATTTCTGAGTTTGAGATCTTCTGCAGCACTTTGGATAAAGACATTGCGATTTCTGAGTTTGAGATCTTCTGCAGCACTATAAAGACATTGCGATTTCTGAGTTTGAGATCTTCTGCAGCACTATAAAGACATTGGGATTCCCAGGGTCACTTTGGGAGCCATTCTGTTTCAGAACATTGCCAACAACGAGGAGTTTGCGCAACATCGATTTTATTGAGGATTTGAAACAGACGGCAAGTGCTGAATTTTCTGAAGAGTGTGACATCAAACAGACACTCTCCGATCTGCCCTTTAAACCACAGAATGAATTGGACAAGTGAGTGTTTGGTTGTAGAGGGATGGCTGGAGGGGCGGGTCACAAAGACCACTTTGCTTCAGTGCATAGAGCGAATGGGCTGCCAGGTATGCATTCGAGGATTCAAGGAAACCACTAGAATCCAGGTGCTGATCCAATGCAAATAGTAGGTGTACATTCCAGAACAAAGATACACATTGGAATTTCTATCCATAGAAACAAAATCAAACATTTTATCCTGACTAAAATTCAAACATTGAAGCCTCTGACTACTGGAAGCATGTCCTGGTCACATTTAATGAACAGTTTGCTGAGGACTACAATGCAAATCAAGCTGATATCCCAAGACAATGCAAACGTATCACAAAAGAGAAAGCATTGCACTTTTAAAGATGTTTCTGTTAAAACATGCGGCTTGTTAGATCAGTTTGAAATATACCGTTTATTATCATTATAAAACAATGCTGATTGGATGAGATGGGTATGAATCTATGGGAGGAAGTCCAAGGAGGATGGAGTTTAGAATGTAGTTACCACGATGCTAATGTCTGTCAGACAATCACATAATGTATGAAATACAGCAAAACAAAACAAGAAACCCAATGCCTGTTCTGATCTGTTTGTTCTTTACCATTACATGAATGTAAAGTGTTGATTTTAGAGGTGCCCCATATATCTCTATCCGTCTAATTAAAAAGCCCTCATAAACTACTCATACACTAGTATAGTTTTGTAGAAATGTCCAGGTGTTTTTCAGCTTCATTATAATATTGGAGTTCATGTTAGACTGGTGCAGAACCCTGAGAATAGAACCATAAATGTTCCAAGACGTTCCACACAGTCTCATAGTCAGGAACACACGTCTCTTTAGGAAAGTTGTTTAAACTGTTTCATTCCTGTTGAGTTCAGCGGTACAATATGAAGAAAGCTCCATTCATGTAAACTTTTACCTCCTGCCTCAAGGTATTATTTCAGAGGCTTGGAAATGTTTTATTGAATATTGAAATCTATTAGTGCTTTCCACAGGCTTAAGCAGCTCCCATGCTCAGCATCTTGTAAAGCATGTTTAATAAATAATGATTAGCTTTAGATACACATTTGTATGTTGTTGTTTTTGATCGGTTTCAAGTTTGAATTCATCTTGTATTGCTGACTGTACAATAAAGACTGTGACAGGGTAGCCGTGTGGTGACGTCAGGCCAGATGAAGGAAGAAAAACAAAGGAGAAATACTGCGGTGCACAAAGACGCTGCAGCGCCATTTATTTAAATAACAAGAATAAACACACAGAGTAAAAATAAATCAAACAAAACAACATCACCAACACTAAGAAATACAAGTCAGGCTGGGCAGCAGCCGTCACTGCTCCTTGATTTCTTAGTTTCTTTTGTTTTCAGACGCCTTCTCTCGCTCGCGTTCTCCCCTCTACTCTCCACCCCCAGATGAGATCTCTGCAGGTTTATATACCCTGCCGAGGGGTTTAACTAGCTAGTAATGATTCTATTACCCCTCGGCCACAATCTGCACCAGTTTATTAATTACGTGTGACTGCCGGCTAGTTGAACAACACACTAGCGACAGCCCACTTTACCACGAGGTTGTAAAATTGTGGATGGGGCTTCCCATCCACGCTGCCAAACAAAACCTACGACTCTTCACCGTCACATTGACAAATAATAAATCACAATAATAATAATAATAATAATAATAATAATAATAATAATAATAATAATACCACAAAACAAATACAAAATAATAAATTGCACAGGGGCGGAGGGTACCCCTTTCTAAAATAAACAAATAATACATTTAAATCAAAATACAAAAGAAATATATTTTACACAGGGCTTTGCCCTGCCCCCTATTCATGTGCAGGGCTCCCAGCCCTCACAAACACATTTATGCTTCACATGATACTCTTGATCACATCTGAAGATGCTCCTCAAAAAGCTTCACTTGAGTTATTTAAAGAATGTTTTTTCAGAGAGTTTGACTCATTACATTATTTTAGACTGAAAGAAGTTAAAGAAGTGACACTAATATATATATATATATATATATATATATATATATATATATATATATATATATATATATATATATATATATATATATACAGTACTGTGCAAAAGTTTTAGGCAGGTGTGAAAAAATGCTGTAAAGTAAGAATGCTTTCAAAATAGACATGTTAATAGATTATATTTATCAATTAACTAAATGCAAAGTGAGTGAACAGAAGAAAAATCTAAATCAAATCCATATTTGGTGTGACCACCCTTTGCCTTCAAAACAGCATCAAGCATCAATTCTTCTAGGTACTCTTGCACACAGTTTTGAAGGAACTTCGGCAGGTAGGTTGGCCCAAACATCTTGGAGAACTAACCACAGTTCTTCTGTGGATTTAGGCAGCCTCAGTTGCTTCTCTCTCTTCATGAAATCCCAGACAGACTCGATGATGTTGAGATCAGGGCTCTGTGGGGGCCAGACCATCACTTCCAGGACTCCTTGTTCTTCTTTACGCTGAAGATAGTTCTTAATGACTTTCGCTGTATGTTTGGGGTCGTTGTCATGCTGCAGAATAAATTTGGGGCCAATCAGATGCCTCCCTGATGGTATTGCATGATGGATAAGTATCTGCCTGTACTTCTCAGCATTGAGGAGACCATTAATTCTGACCAAATCCCCAACTCCATTTGCAGAAATGCAGCCCCAAACTTGCAAGGAACCTCCACCATGCTTCACTGTTGCCTGCAGACACTCATTCGTGTATGCTCTCCAGCCCTTCGGCGAACAAACTGCCTTCTGCTACAGCCAAATATTTCAAATTTTGACTCATCAGTCCAGAGCACCTGCTGCCATTTTTCTGCACCCCAGTTCCTGTGTTTTTGTGCATAGTTGAGTCGCTTGGCCTTGTTTCCACGTCGGAGGTATGGCTTTTTGGCCACAAGTCTTCCATGAAGGCCACTTCTGACCAGACTTCTCCGGACAGTAGATGGGTGTCCCAGGGGCCCACTGTTTTGTGCCAGTTCTGAGCTGATGGCACTGCTGGACATCTTCCGATTGTGAAGGGAAGTAAGCATAATGTGTCTTTCATCTGCTGCAGTAAGTTTCCTTGGCCGACCACTGCGTCTACGGTCCTCAACGTTGCCCGTTTCTTTGTGCTTCTTCAAAAGAGCTTGGACAGCACATCTGGAAACCCCTGTCTGCCTTGAAATTTCTGCCTGGGAGAGACCTTGCTGATGCAGTATAACTACCTTGTGTCTTGTTTCTGTGCTCAGTCTTGCCATGGTGTATGACTTTTGACAGTAAACTGTCTTCAGCAACCTCACCTTGTTAGCTGAGTTTGGCTGTTCCTCACCCAGTTTTATTCCTCCTACACAGCTGTTTCTGTTTCAGTTAATGATTGTGTTTCAACCTACATATTGAATTGATGATCATTAGCACCTGTCTGGTATAATTGTTTAATCATACACCTGACTATATGCCTACAAAATCCCTGACTTTGTGCAAGTGTACCAAGAAGAATTGATGCTGTTTTGAAGGCAAAGGGTTGTCACACCAAATATGGATTTGATTTAGATTTTTCTTCTGTTCACTCACTTTGCATTTAGTTAATTGATAAATATAATCTATTAACATGTCTATTTTTGAAAGCATTCTTACTTTACAGCATTTTTTCACACCTGCCTAAAACTTTTGCACAGTACTGTATATATATATATATATATATATATATATATATATATATATATAATGTACTATTTACATAAATATTACAGGTACACTGAATAGTGAACATCTTCTGTACATCTCAACACTTCAGTAAAATAATAATACATGACATAAAATAATTCTACAAATGACTTCACATTCAGACACAGATGACTGCAACACAGCTTCCTTGTCTATTGGTCTATCGCTCTGTGTGGTAATATCAGGCACAATGAAGTGGAAAAGATGAAGCCTCAGCTGAGTCGTTTATTCTGTCTGTGTCATCAGCTTCTCTGCAATGGAGTCACACCTGGAACAATACAGACATGGAACAAAGAGACTGTGGTTAGTAAAGCACATGGGTGAGAAAAGCACAATGGAGCCAGTCTGTGTTTGTGTTTGCACCCTCAAAACTAGCAAGAAACAACTCAAAATCCTAACTGCTGCTCCCTGCAGCTCTTTTACAGTCACACCGTTTCATCCTTACAGAAGATGGAGGCTCATTTTACTCTGCTGTGAACAGAATGAAAATTGTACCCAATAATGTATAAGCTGTGATGGGATTAAAACAGATGAGATCAGTCAGAAGAGTCCAAAACAGATTTCAGTCTCAATAACACAGAAACGTGTGACACATCCTTGTCTCAAATTAGTAGGTCCTGCCTCTTCAAACATCATGACTGGTGAGATGGGTAGAAAAGAGCGGCTCTGAACTATCCCTACAAGCATCATGCTCTTTACTGACTGTCCTATCAAGACAATGCTGGAGTATCAGTGAGAAGCAGGAGCGCTCTCAGGCTCTCCTCTGAACTATCCATACAAGCATCATGCTCTTTACTGACTGTCCTATCAAGACAATGCTGGAGTATCAGTGAGAAGCAGGAGCGCTCTCAGGCTCTCCTCTGAACTCTACCCTCCTTGTTGGTGTGCTGTGCTCTGTCCTATCAAGACAATGCTGGAGTATCAGTGAGAAGCAGGAGCGCTCTCAGGCTCTCCTCTGAACTATCCCTACAAGCATCATGCTCTTTACTGACTGTCCTATCAAGACAATGCTGGAGTATCAGTGAGAAGCAGGAGCGCTCTCAGGCTCTCCTCTGAACTATCCCTACAAGCATCATGCTCTTTACTGACTGTCCTATCAAGACAATGCTGGAGTATCAGTGAGAAGCAGGAGCGCTCTCAGGCTCTCCTCTGAACTATCCCTACAAGCATCATGCTCTTTACTGACTGTCCTATCAAGTCCATGCTGGAGTATCAGTGAGAAGCAGGAGCGCTCTCAGGCTCTCCTCTGAACTCTACCCTCCTTGTTGGTGTGCTGTGCTCTGTCCTATCAAGACAATGCTGGAGTATCACTGAGAAGCAGGAGTGCTCTCAGGCTCTCCTCTGAACTCTACCCTCCTTGTTGCTGTGCTCTGTCCTATCAAGACAATGCTGGAGTATCAGTGAGAAGCAGGAGTGCTCTCAGGCTCTCCTCTGAACTCTACCCTCCTTGTTGCTGTGCTCTGTCCTATCAAGACCATGCTGGAGTATCAGTGAGAAGCAGGAGCGCTCTCAGGCTCTCCTCTGAATTCTACCCTCCTTGTTGGTGTGCTGTGCTCTGTCCTATCAAGTCCATGCTGGAGTATCAGTGCACGTCACTGGCCAGGTTTACCTACAGTTCCAATTTTCACAAGCTGTTATCATCTTTCTCAAGTTTAGCAGGAAGATGTCATATGAAACATGAGAATAGATTTACAATCATCAGATTTGATTTAGAAGGAGACCCACAAGCGTACTTTTGACACTGGCGTCCGTTACTCATGTGAGACTCACAGGAAACACAAAATCTCATGTAGCTCAGAAGAGTCAGGCAACTGTCAACTTAAATAACAAACCACAGGCTAAAGTACCAATCTCAAACCATAGACTACAGCTGGTTCTCAAGAGAATACTGTGAGCTCAAGTACAGAACTTTAAAAAGCCCTCCATGCAATTGAACAAAAACCATACATATTTTGAAATGTAAGCAGTGCTGTTTTCAATACATCTTTTTGGGGTGATGATTGATTGATTTGATTGATTTAGAAAAAAAACAGAACACAAATAGTTATTAAAAGTGCATGAAAATGTATCTTTACCTGTCGCCGTTGGTGGAGTTGGATGAGTTGGATGAAGCATCACTTCGTTCCTTTGCTGAAATAATAATAATAATAAAATCAATAAAAGCAAGACACCAGGAATGAGGAGATCTTTCATAGAAGAGCCTGTAAAGCCCTTCTCACTTGGGTTTATATTTGAATGTTACTGTAGTTTAGTATCTAGCAGGTGTGGCATTAGAAAACAATGAGCTCCTAAAAGCAGAGCAAACCAGGTAGAGACAGCTCTGCAGAAACACATATATTACAACTCTGAACCATAGAAAACAATGAGCTCCTAAAAGCAGAGCAAACCAGGTAGAGACAGCTCTGCAGAAACACATATATTACAACTCTGAACCATAGAAAACAATGAGCTCCTAAAAGCAGAGCAAACCAGGTAGAGACAGCTCTGCAGAAACACATAGATTACAACTCTGAACCATAGAAAACAATGAGCTCCTAAAAGCAGAGCAAACCAGGTAGAGACAGCTCTGCAGAAACACATATATTACAACTCTGAACCATAGAAAACAATGAGCTCCTAAAAGCAGAGCAAACCAGGTAGAGACAGCTCTGCAGAAACGCATATATTACAACTCTGAACCATAGAAAACAATGAGCTCCTAAAAGCAGAGCAAACCAGGTAGAGACAGCTCTGCAGAAACACATAGATTACAATTCTGAACCATAGAAAACAATGAGCTCCTAAAAGCAGAGCAAACCAGGTAGAGACAGCTCTGCAGAAACACATAGATTACAACTCTGAACCATAGAAAACAATGAGCTCCTAAAAGCAGAGCAAACCAGGTAGAGACAGCTCTGCAGAAACACATACAACTCTGAACCATAGAAAACAATGAGCTCCTAAAAGCAGAGCAAACCAGGTAGAGACAGCTCTGCAGAAACACATACATTACAACTCTGAACCATAGAAAACAATGAGCTCCTAAAAGCAGAGCAAACCAGGTAGAGACAGCTCTGCAGAAACACATAGATTACAACTCTGAACCATAGAAAACAATGAGCTCCTAAAAGCAGAGCAAACCAGGTAGAGACAGCTCTGCAGAAACACATAGATTACAACTCTGAACCATAGAAAACAATGAGCTCCTAAAAGCAGAGCAAACCAGGTAGAGACAGCTCTGCAGAAACACATATATTACAACTCTGAACCATAGAAAACAATGAGCTCCTAAAAGCAGAGCAAACCAGGTAGAGACAGCTCTGCAGAAACACATACATTACAACTCTGAACCATAGAAAAGATATTAAGAAGGCACAGGCAGTTTCTACAGATCGGTTTTCCTGTAGCGCAAGTTAAATTGTTCACAAGAACAGTATTTAAAGAACTGCATTCTAACCCCTATAACAAATTCAGAGTCGTCTTTTAAATTGTAATTCTTGAATTCAATTCTGTTTGTTTTTCTCCAGCCTTGATCTTCAACACATTAGAAGTGTTTTATTTCTTCTACTTAAATCTATACAATTAAAACACATCTAAAATACTCACTCTGCGCTGGTGTGTAGTCAGGGCTCCTGGCACCTAGGAGTGAATTACAAAACTCAGGGTTACTGTATTTACAAGCTTCATATCATTGAGAAATGTATTGTCATTATCCCACACACTGGAGAAGGTTGTGATTGCACTCATGTTATTAGAGCACACATGCCAGGGCTGGATTCACTTTCCCTGCACCCAGCCCTGCTTTATACAACTATAGGACCCTGTTGAGATTTATTGCTAAAAGCACTCCCTAAAATCACACAGAAACTCTGACCTAGTGCACTAAAACCACAGCAGATATTTTGATGAAGATTCTGCCAGTTACTCTCCTTCATGTGCAATTTTTATTTTTCACGCATTAAAAGAACAAAAATAGTATCCCAAGTAAAGTCATGACTGGGGGCTCGAGTCATTTCTGCTTTAGTGACCAGGGTGACCCGTCCAGCTTTGGACAGGACTGCCCTGAAACTGTGGGTCAGTGTCCCTGTCCAGGGCCTCCCAAAATATCCTGGTTTCCTTGAGTTCCACCGACTGCAATGAGATAAAGACTGAGAGAATGTACAGCAGGTCTAGCTATATGCTGCATTCAGCCTCTGTGTCACTGATGTGTGGGTTCTTGTTGTAAAGCACTTCTAAAATACTAGATTCATGTCCTTATCGGCACCTGGAAGAGTCCCCTTGAGCTTATAAGCACACATTATCATCATGTTGTTTTCCAAGAGCATAGCATGTGTGTTAAACTCATGCTGGGTAACGTTTCCAGTACTCTGCAAATCTGGAGTGCCATCAGTGGTTCAAATCCTTGGGTAGCTGTTTCAGGAGTTAGGGCTCTATCCATCCTCACTGCCCCAGTGCTGGCAGCAGTTTATTCAGAACCTAAACTGAATAGCTGAGCCCAGAGACGACTGTGGAAGACATCTCTTCAGATTCCTACATGGAGGAATCAGCAGCCCAGTGCAAAGACTAGTACAGGCACCTTTTACACATTTACTGCAGGAGAGACCAGGCCATTAAAAGACTGGAATAATCTAGAAATGGGGGTTTGTTCATGTTAATCTCATAAATATGTATATTTCATGTCTCCATCATGTCTATTCTGTACATACAGAACACAATTCATAAAGGAATTAGAAATGCAGCATTAATAAAGCAGCTCTTAACCCCTCCCTCTCTCTCACCTGATGCTCTTTTCTTCCAGATGAGAGCTCCTATGATCACTGCGATGATCAGACCCAGAGCAGCCAGCACACCAGCAGCAACAAACCCCATGGTGAGAGCAGCCTCTGGAACTGCAAACACACAGGAGACTGTTTAGCAAAAGCAATCAGTGAAGAGAGGGGTGAAATTCTCAACAATAAAGTGCAGGTACTCATGTGCCAGCCCGGTGTAAACATTAAACAAACAGGCAATTTGAGTGACGATTAATAAATACTAAAATGTATACATATCGGTTCATTCCACACCAAAAACCAGAAAAGGGGCAGACTTTGCTAGAAAAATTCAACCGGGGGGGTTTGGGCCCGCTGAGTTCAGAAATGCTAATCTTTTTTTTATTTTGTATTTCCCCTTCGAGCTGTGACCTGGCAAAGGTCAACCTAAAGTGAAACAGTGACCCTGACCAGAAAGATCACCCTGGGCTCAACTTAGACGCTCCCATCATGCAGCACCTCGTTCGACTCGTAATGAACAGGGCTTGAGAGACACAAATACCAGGAGCACCGTACTCACTTGGAGCTGAGGGGTTATGAACTTGCGTTCTTTGTTACAGTGGCACATTTGAAACTACCATATCTGACCATTAATGTATAGCTTGTATTTCAAATTAAGAGAAGGTACAGTGTTTCATTTACTCAAGTGAAAGGTCTGACTAATTATCCTTTAACATTTGGATATAAGTACATGTTCTCCCTCTCAGCAACATGAAGACAACAAAAAAAGTGTATTTTCATCGCCATAAAACTTGGTTATTAGGGTCTCATATGTTGTGCTCAGCATTTCCAGTAAAACCAGTCTAATCCGGCCCCTCTACAAACCGGCATTCTGGGTAATTCAGCATGATTTACGGGTCCCGACTAAATCCCTATTGAAATGAATGGTGTGCTCCCCTCTACAATCCCTATTGAAATGAATGGTGTGCTCCCCTCTACAATCCCTATTGAAATGAATGGTGTGCTCCCCTCTACAATCCCTATTGAAATGAATGGTGTGCTCCCCTCTACAATCCCAATTGAAATGGTGTGATCCCCTCTACAATCTGTCTATTCTGGAATCCAGCATGATTTTTAAGTCTCTTCTTTCATAAGGGTACATTCATGAGATAAACTAATCTAGCACCAGCTATTCTTAAAGCAGACCCCTTTGTGAAGTGCTATCAGGAGGGAACTTCAGCTGGGGAAATCCCTGTTGCAATAAAATGCTTTTGAATTGAAGAGAGTGGCTGTAGTGTTTGTGATTTCTCATTGTATACTTCAGGTACAGCCTCCCTCCCTCCCTCCCTGCTCACACAGTCTATTTCAGTACCAGGGTCTCAGGTACAGCCTCCCTCCCTCCCTCCCTCCCTGCTCACACAGTCTATTTCAGTACCAGGATCTCAGGTACAGCCTCCCTCCCTCCCTCCCTCCCTGCTCACACAGTCTATTTCAGTAGCAGCGTCTCTCTCTCTCTCTTACCCCATTTCACATCCATCTTCTCATCCAGACTGGCGTGGTCCACCTGGCAGGAGTAGCTGTGTTTCTTTTGGTCCTCAGGACTCACTGTCAGGATCTTTCTCAGCTGGTAGGTTCTGTCCTCATTGGGTAGCACCTCTCCACTCCACACCCCCTCCTCCAGCAGAGCCTCACCGTCTCTGATCCAGTTCACCTCAACCTCTCGGGGGTAGAACCCCGTCACGTGGCAAATGACATCCGTTCCTGCAGATTCCCGCGCTTTCCTCTGTATCAGCGTCACTGCAGGGCGGACTGGTGAAGGAGAACATCAGTACTGTTACAGTTACACCCCAGGATTGTTTCATGCAGTATTCAGTCACACTGGAGAAACATCCTGCACTCTGATTGGCTGAAAGGGTGTATGTAAATGGAGCTAATGTATGGCTGATCTGAGTGTAGCTCTAGCCCTGGCATGCTGGTCAGTTTCAATTGGAACTGATCTCATCAAAACGGATCAGCTCAGCAGTGTCTTAGTTAACAGCAGAACAAACAGGCATTGTGTTTTTACAGGTACCTTTGTGTTTATAGTTATTGAATAGCACAGTCTGTGCATTATCAGTGATCTTAGCATAGCAACACATTTCTTTATACATTGTTTATTTACATGTAATTGATATATACACTAAGATTGCATTGCAGCAATGGACCGTTAAGGGTTAATGCAGTGCTTGCATCTAGAATTTGAGCAGCACATATATTGAGGGTCAGTTAAGCTTCAATGTGACTTGATATATGGACTTATTTTTTATTGCTTAAATTCAATGGAAATAAATCATACAAACTGTAAAGACGGAAATCATATTTGTATGTGTTTGAAAAAAAAAACATTCCGAAATGAGAAACATGACCAGTTACCAGCAGACTGGAATAGGTTTTTACCTAAATGAAAATAAATTTACGATAGAAAAACTCTTCATACGTTATAGGTAAGTAATAGAAATCCATAAATCCATATGCAAATAAGATTAACAAAACTTCACAATCTGTACGTGCACATTTGAAACTACAAACACTCAGTTAGTATCTGATGAGTTAAACACAAGGAATACTGTATGAGATTGTTACTTTACCTTTAAACTATAAACACTCAGTTAGTATCTGATGAGTTAAACACAAGGAATACTGCATGAGATTGTTACTCTACCTTTAAACTATAAACACTCAGTTAGTATCTGATGAGTTAATCACAAGGAATACTGTATGAGATTGTTACTTTACCTTTAAACTATAAACACTCAGTTAGTATCTGATGAGTTAAACACAAGGAATACTGTATGAGATTGTTACTTTACCTTTAAACTACAAACACTCAGTTAGTATCTGATGAGTTAAACACAAGGAATATGATATTGTTACTTTACCTTTCCTCTGCAGGGTCTCCATCTCATACTGGAGGTACCACTCCAGCAGCTGAAAACACTCCTGTCGATAAAAGTTGAAACTGATCTGTTGCCAGGCTTTGTCAGCTTCCCGCTGGTGTTTATAGAAGACAGCCTGTGGCACAGCAGCGATCCAGGTCATGGTCTCCACATCAAAACTAATAAAATCCTTCCCATCATACGTGTGAGACGAATATGACCGTCTGGTCCCGTCATCATGCAGCTCACAGCCACCCGTGCGCTGGTAAATGTGGACTGGAATAAAAACACAAAGACAAAAGACAAACTAGACATTGGTGTCCAATAAAAGTAAATATTTTTGAATTTCTAATATACAAGTTAGAGAACACTAAAGAGCCTGTGAAGGCTCCTGTAACAGTGTGAGCAGGGTGTGTCAGTGAAGTGTAACAGTGTGAGCAGGGTGTATCAGTGAAGGCTCCTGTAACAGTGTGAGCAGGGTGTCTCAGTGAAGTGTAACAGTGTGAGCAGGGTGTGTCAGTGAAGTGTAACAGTGTGAGCAGGGTGTATCAGTGAAGCATAACAGTGTGAGCAGGGTGTGTCAGTGAAGTGTAACAGTGTGAGCAGGGTGTGTCAGTGAAGTGTAACAGTGTGAGCAGGGTGTGTCAGTGAAGTGTAACAGTGTGAGTAGGGTGTGTCAGTGAAATGTAACAGTGTGAGCAGGGTGTGTCAGTGAAGTGTAACAGTGTGAGCAGGGTGTGTCAGTGAAGGCTCCTGTAACAGTGTGAGCAGGGTGTGTCAGTGAAGTGTAACAGTATGAGCAGGGTGTGTCAGTGAAGTGTAACAGTGTGAGCAGGGTGTGTCAGTGAAGTGTAACAGTGTGAGTAGGGTGTGTCAGTGAAGGCTCCTGTAACAGTGTGAGCAGGGTGTGTCAGTGATGTGTAACAGTATGAGCAGGGTATGTCAGTGAAGTGTAACAGTGTGAGCAGGGTGTGTCAGTGAAGTGTAACAGTGTGAGCATTGTGTGTCAGTGAAGTGTAACAGTGTGAGCAGGGTGTGTCAGTGAAGTGTAACAGTGTGAGCAGGGTGTGTCAGTGAAGTGTAACAGTGTGAGCAGGTTGTGTCAGTGAAGTGTAACAGTGTGAGCAGGGTGTGTCAGTGAAGTGTAACAGTGTGAGCAGGGTGTGTCAGTGAAGTGTAACAGTGTGAGCAGGGTGTGTCAGTGAAGGCTCTCTGATCTGGTCTTCTCCTGACACCGTGGGACCAACGCTAGTGGCAGGAAGGCATACAACAAGCCCTTTGGCCACTTGTGGGGTTGCCAGCTCCCCCAGGCTCCTCCTGTCCGTGGAGGCATTGGTTGTAATGACCTCACTCCTTGTGGCGAACCTCAGAGGGGCGCCTAGGCGCAGGTGAGCTGGGTCGAGTCACCAAGCGAGGGCTTGCATGAAGACCGTCAACAGCTTGACTTGGTCCCTCACTGGGTGGGGGGCCTTAACCCTTTGCGGTCCATTTATTCAGCGTGTCTCAGGCACATCAGGTCCAATTCATTTTCACACGCGCTGCTTATTTTAGACGCGCTATTTAAAAGTTTTTTTTTTCTTCACAGTAAAACAGGTTTAAAAGGCACTGCAGATCAACAGGACTGCATCTCCAGCCTCACCCCAGCCCTTGTTCGCTGTATTTTTGACATACCTCTTCATAGTCATGCATACTGAAAAATCGCCTCCTGATCACTCGTTTTATCACCAAACTCCTCAATAATGCGATCCAAGTAATTATTTTATTACTATAACATCTCAAAAAGCTCTGCAAATGTCTGTGATATTCTTTGAGCGCTGGATGCAGAAGCAGCTATCTTGTTTGTTTATGTCCGTGCTATCTCTGGTGCCGGGGCTATGTGTATGCCCCTTTTTTTTCGGCTTCTCTCGGCTCCTATCGCTCTCACTCGGCCACTGAATGGTTTTCTCGGCTTTTCCGGAGAAAAACATCTTTTTGATGGAAAGAAAAAATTGTAATGCCGCAAAGGGTTAAATGTACAGTACTGTGCAAAAGTTTTAGGCAGGTATGAAAAAATGCTGTAAAGTAAGAATGCTTTCAAAAATAGACATGTTAATAGATTATATTTATCAATTAACTAAATGCAAAGTGAGTGAACAGAAGAAAAATCTAAATCAAATCCATATTTGGTGTGACAACCCTTTGCCTTCAAAACAGCATCAATTCTTCTAGGTACACTTGCACAAAGTCAGGGATTTTGTAGGCATATAGTCAAGTGTATGATTAAACAATTATACCAAACAGGTGCTAATGATCATCAATTCAATATGTAGGTTGAAATACAATCATTAACTGAAACAGAAACAGCTGTGTAGGAGGAATAAAACTGGGTGAGGAACAGCCAAACTCAGCTAACAAGGTGAGGTTGCTGAAGACAGTTTACTGTCAAAAGTCATACACCATGGCAAGACTGAGCACAGCAACAAGACACAAGGTAGTTATACTGCATCAGCAAGGTCTCTCCCAGGCAGAAATTTCAAGGCAGACAGGGGTTTCCAGATGTGCTGTCCAACCTCTTTTGAAGAAGCACAAAGAAACGGGCAACGTTGAGGACCGTAGACGCAGTGGTCGGCCAAGGAAACTTACTGCAGCAGATGAAAGACACATCATGCTTACTTCCCTTTGCAATCGGAAGATGTCCAGCAGTGCCATCAGCTCAGAACTGGCAGAAAACAGTGGGACCCTGGTACACCCATCTACTGTCCGGAGAAGTCTGGTCAGAAGTGGCCTTCATGGAAGACTTGCAGCCAAAAAGCCATACCTCCGACATGGAAACAAGGCCAAGCGACTCAACTATGCACGAAAACACAGGAACTGGGGTGCAGAAAAATGGCAGCAGGTGCTCTAGATTGATGAGTCAAAATTTGAAATATTTGGCTGTAGCAGAAGGCAGTTTGTTCGCCGAAGGGCTGGAGAGCGGTACACGAATGAGTGTCTGCAGGCAACAGTGAAGCATGGTGGAGGATCCTTGCAAGTTTGGGGCTGCATTTCTGCAAATGGAGTTGGGGATTTGGTCAGAATTAATGGTCTCCTCAATGCTGAGAAGTACAGGCAGATACTTATCCATCATGCAATACCATCAGGGAGGCATCTGATTGGCCCCAAATTTATTCTGCAGCATGACAATGACCCCAAACATACAGCGAAAGTCATTAAGAACTATCTTCAGCGTAAAGAAGAACAAGGAGTCCTGGAAGTGATGGTATGGCCCCACAGAGCCCTGATCTCAACATCATCGAGTCTGTCTGGGATTACATGAAGAGAGAGAAGCAACTGAGGCTGCCTAAATCCACAGAAGAACTGTGGTTAGTTCTCCAAGATGTTTGGGCCAACCTACCTGCCAAGTTCCTTCAAAAACTGTGTGCAAGTGTACCTAGAAGAATTGATGCTGTTTTGAAGGCAAAGGGTGGTCACACCAAATATGGATTTGATTTAGATTTTTCTTCTGTTAACTCACTTTGCATTTAGTTAATTGATAAATATAATCTATTAACATGTCTATTTTTGAAAGCATTCTTACTTTACAGCATTTTTTCACACCTGCCTAAAACTTTTGCACAGTACTGTACGTGTACACTGTTGTCCGCCAGGGTGGTGATCACGGCGTGTCTTGGTGTGTGTCTAGGAAGGTTACAGACTTGGCAGGTACCAAGTTGCTTTTTGCAATTTGCTTTTTTGGACATTGACTGTGAACCCCAGGTTTCTCAGATCACCAGTGACATGTTCGTGTGCTGCACAGCTTGTTGTGACGACTGAGCGCATATGAGCCATTCAGATAGTTTAGAACCTGTCATTGAGACACTTTAGAACCCGTCATTGAGACAGTTTAGAACCCGTCATTGAGACACTTTAGAACCCGTCATTGAGACACTTTAGAACCCGTCATTAAGACACTTTAGAACCCGTCATTGAGACACTTTAGAACCCGTCATTGTGACACTTTAGAACCCATCATTGAGATAGTTTAGATCCTGGATGCCTCTTGCTCTCAGGGGGGTTTGAGCAGCTTCACTGCACTTCGAGAAAGTGTGTGGCGCCAGAGACAGCCTGAAGGGGAGCACGTGAAATTCACAACAGCTGCCCTGGAAAGCAAACCACAAGTACTTTCTGTGGCTGGGTTTTATCGAGACGTGAAAATAGGACTACCATGGTGAACCATTTGCCGGGTCTGACCGACTGCAGCAGCTGCCTTGTGGTCATCACTCTGTACTACTGCTCAGAAACCAATTGAGGTATATGAGGTCCAGGATGGGTCTTAGCCCCCCGTCCCTCTTTTGCTCCAGAAAGTACTTCGAGTAGAAGCCCTTCCCCTGTTTGAGGGGATCTACTGTGGGGATAGCCTGCTTCTCCAGCAGGGATGCCACTCCTTGGGCAACGGCAACGCATCCCGTGGCACTCCTAGAAAAGGAGGGTCTCTTTTGAACTGGATCACATAGCACAAAGCCAGGTCTTACTTAGACTCCTTGGTGTGCAACACATTCAAGCAAACGACACAGAGGTCATGCTTGTCCTCCAGTAGGACAGTTATTTTACAGCACCTGCAAGGGCGAAAAACTGGCACAGCTGACAGGGGGCAGTGAACAGGCTGAAGGCATGAAAGCATTGTTAAAAGTTATACTGCACGGTGTAAGGACGGTACTGAATGGTACTAAAACTACAGTACAGACAGTACCCAACCAGTACGGTGCAAGAGGCTCAGCTGAAAGCAATAAGCCTACATGTTGACCCTATGCAGAACGGTACTGTTAGCTGTGTAAGCGCAGACACTAGCACAAGGAACTTGGGTTACAGGGTCAGCATGAACAGTGCAAGGCTTGCTTGTGTAGTGCTGTGCTGAGCGGGGCGAGACCTGCTCAGTGTGCGGGGCGAGAGTTCAACAGCGTAGGGTAATGAGGTCTGCTGTGCCTGAGGAACAGAGAACAGTGCTATTACTGTTGTGAACGCTGTTGCTACTGTTGAGAATGGAGCTTTCATCGTTGAAAACAGAAATCATCGATAAAAAGCTGTACTGTACAGTACATAAATGGTAGCGAATGGTACCGTGCGGGAGGCACAGTTGAGAGCAATAAGCCTTGGATAGCTGTGTACGCAGGGTCGGCATGAGCACAAAGACCTGTTCCTGTTCCAGGCCACACGCTTGGCATGAACAGTGCAACACTTGCCCATGCAGCGCTGTGCTGGGTGGAGAGAGTCCTACTCAGTGCGTGAGACAGGAGAGTTCAACCATGCGGGGTACCCTGAGGTCTGCTGTGCCTGAGCGACACAGAACCACCAGGCTTGAACACACAGCTTCCTCTGATACAAGTTTCACAGCAGAGGCTAAGGTTCCCCCACTGCCAGCCCCAATAATGTACCATAGGCTCACATTTGTACTAATATGTTTTGCCATACCTCTCTATTCTTTACAGTGCTTACCTATGCTTTACCATGCTTTCACTGTGCTTTATTACACTTTGCTGTGCTTTTATTATGGGAAACGTTTATAATGGTGTGACAGAAAGTCTGTACTCAGTCCTATAGTCCCTGTGTAACAGTGATAGAAGGGGCTGTGTGTGTCTGTACTCAGTGCTATCGTCCCTGTGTAACAGTGATAGAAGGGGCTGTGTGTGTCTGTACTCAGTGCTATAGTCCCTGTGTAACAGTGATAGAAGGGGCTGTGTGTGTCTGTACTCAGTGCTATAGTCCCTGTGTAACAGTGATAGAAGGGGCTGTGTGTGTCTGTTCTCGGTGCTATAGTCCCTGTGTAACAGTGATAGAAGGGGCTGTGTGTGTCCGTACTCAGTGTTATAGTCCCTGTGTAACAGTGATAGAAGGGGCTGTGTGTGTCTGTACTCAGTCCTATAGACCCTGTGTAACAGTGATAGAAGGGGCTGTGTGTGTCTGTACTCAGTCCTATAGTCCCTGTGTAACAGTGATAGAAGGGGCTGTGTGTGTCTGTACTCAGTGCTATAGTCCCTGTGTAACAGTGATAGAAGGGGCTGTTTGTGTCTGTACTCAGTGCTATAGTCCCTGTGTCTCTAACAGTGATAGAAGGGGCTGTGTGTGTCTGTACTCAGTCCTATAGTCCCTGTGTAACAGTGATAGAAGGGGCTGTGTGTGTCTGTACTCAGTGCTATAGTCCCTGTGTAACAGTGATAGAAGGGGTTGTGTGTGTCTGTACTCAGTCCTATAGTCCCTGTGTAACAGTGATAGAAGGGGCTGTGTGTGTCTGTACTCAGTCCTATAGTCCCTGTGTAACAGTGATAGAAGGGGCTGTGTGTGTCTGTACTCAGTCCTATAGTCCCTGTGTAACAGTGATAGAAGGGGCTGTGTGTGTCTGTACTCAGTGCTATAGACCCTGTGTAACAGTGATAGTAGGGGCTGTGTGTCTGTACTCACCTCCAGTATGGTTGAAGTGCTCGACTGTATTTCTCAAACTCCATTTTAAGGTTTCTTGACTGTAGAGAATATACCAAGTTAGTTTTTCCCTGAACTCACGACCCTTAGTCTTATTCATCCAGTTTGTTCGGAGGCTAGGTTTTTCCATGGTGCTGTCATAGTATGAGATATGCACATCATCCACAATATCCACAGTTACATACTCTGGGAATCCTGCCCCTTCTGAGGTCGCCACTCCAAAGAAATGCAGTGAATGAGTTCCTGGAAGAGGAATATAAATGATGATTAGTGACACATTTCAATAATCCCAGAGTAAAACACACAGTGCCAGTGATCTGCTGACATGTACCAGTCTCTCCAGGACTCCGCGATTCTGTGATGTCACAAAGCAATGCAGAATTCACACAAGGGTGCAGAATGCAGTGATGGCCACAGAAAACCATTAACTCTTTGCTGCCAACACACTGTAATTTTGTAACTTTTGTTACGATGACAAAACAGGTCTATCGCATGTGATGCCAAAAGTTAGGTGTTTGTTTACATCTGTGTGTTAGCTAATTTTTTTTTTACTGTTTCTAGTCAATTCATTATTTATCTGTAGTCGTTATTATTATTTAGCTATGCATTTATTATTTTTTTAACTTAATATTTTTTATTTGATGTGTAAAAGAATGAGGAATAATTCTCGTTTTATTTTTGGTTTAGTTTTTATTTTTACTTTGTGTATGTAGCCTATGTAAAGAACAAAGACATTTAGCTGTAGTTATTATTTAGCCATGTATTTTATTATTAGTTTAATGTGTGTGTGTAAAGAACAGACACATTATTTAGCTGTAGTCACTATCACCGAATCACCGTCGAGCCCTCTTGAGGTGTCGTGGGCTAGTTGACGAAACACCGAGGATGGAAAGTGCCCACTTGAAGACCCCAGAGATGTACCCTACTTAGCTCAATCAAGATGGTTGTCATGTTGAGGCATTGGGGAGACCGCACTGTGGTTGATCCCCGGAGCCAGCATCGCAGACGTTGTGTGTGCTGATGCGCTAGGGAGGCAAAATAAGCTGATCCCTGGAGCCAGCATTACACTTCAGACATCAACAACAGACAGATGGATATCTACATCATCAGATGGAAGGAAACGCAAATGGATGGCGACACAGATGGATCACATTAGTTTACTGTGAAGCTACGTCTTAGTTGGTGCTTATCTTGGAGAGAGCCAAGTTCAAATCAGCATGAAGTTTTAACATTTACTCTCGTGTAATGGAAATTATGTGGGTGTGTGTAAGCCAGAAAATGGATGGAGACAGTCAGCTCTAGCATCTGGTTCAGTCACTGAAGAGGAGGAGGGCCCTGACTGATGAAGAGATCAAGGGCATGCACACCATGGAGGAGGAGCTCCTTGATGAAGAGCTGCTGCAGGAGGATGAGGAGGAGGAGAGTGATCTGGAGGAGCCCCTGCCCAGCACTTCAACTGCAGGGTAGTTTTGAAGATAAATAAATACAGCACAATATGGAAGGGTTTTTTTGTCTCCCTCTTTCTCAAATAAAATTCTTAATATCACCTTTTTTCAAATAAAATAAAAAAAAAAACATTTTACTTGACAACTTGTGTGTTGTTTCTTTATTTTTATACTGACATATAATTGTATCTCAAACAGGGCAATAATGTTTCCAGTCTCACTTTTTGGCAAGTCTTAACCCTGGTCTGCCTTTGCCATTTCGGATGTTGATTTTTGTAAAACAATTCTGATTTCAGATTTGAAATCCTTGACACTTCTGAAGCAACAATATACCCTAAGTATTTTTTTTTTTATATGAAACTTGGAAAGAGGTTGAAATTGCCAATTTTCTTAAATTATTTATCAATATTTTACATTTGCCATTCGGAGGTTGATTTTTGTAAAATAGTTAGTTCTGCAACTATTTTCAGATTTGAAATCCTTGGAAAATTGTGCAGCTACACTTGGAAAGAGGTTGAAATTGGCAATTTTTTAAAATATTATTTATTATTTTTCATATTTTTGATCATTTTTTGGGAGGTGTGGCTCATATGAAAAAAATAAATAAATCATCCCACAACAAAATAAATGACATCACTGGAAAGATCTACTTCATGCCTTTCAGTAGGTGTATTGGGTTTTAATTTCTGATTTAAGGTTCCAAAACTACAAGCGCTTAAACAGAAAGTGTTCATATTTATGACCAAATATGGTCATTCCCCATAGGAAACATAGGGTTAATAAGTGCAGAAATGTGCAGATATCTGTAATGTTCCACATAGAAAACCATTTTTTCCTCAAAAGTACAGACATGCTAATTTGCTTCACTTAATTTTGGTTTTGAATGTTGAAAGAAAGGAATGGTTTTCATAATATTTATCTATTTTCTATGTTGCTTTGTCTGTGGCACTAGGACAGGGTTCAAACATGAGTTTCTATGACCTTCCCAGGGTAGCAGAATGTCCAGAATCTTCGGGGCACAGACTAGAAACCTTCCGGGACACGAGGTCCGGGGGAGTGGGGTCCCTCCTGGGTTCCTCGGATGTGGGAAGCAGCACAGTGGCAGTGGTGACTTACTTAATAATCACATGAATACACAAGATGTTTTTTGTAATAACAATTATAAAATATTAGGGCTGCTCCGATTAACAGATTAATCAGAAAGATTATTAAATTTTATTATTAATTTCTTTTTACAATTTAATCATGCAGAATTTTTTTTTTTTTAATATACAATAAAATCAACAACAACTCAAAATTCTCCACAGCAGTCCAATCATAAGTGAGCAGAGGCGGGACAAACAGTTGAAGGTATTCTGTGCCTCGGCTGAAGGTCTTGAGTAAGTTTAACCAATGGGAGAGTCAAAGATCTGCCCCTTGTTCTACAGGTGGTCCAATCATGACTGAACAGAGGTGGGACATAAACCTGAGGGTATTGTCCAGCTCAGTTGAAGATCTTGGTAGTTTAACCAATGGGAATGTCAAAGATCTGCCCTGGTTTTGCAGCTGTCCAATCATAGTGAGCAGAGGCAGAGCATAAATATGCTAGGCTAAACGGTGTAAGAATAGCTGAATTTCATGTGATATTGCTTATTATAGAGCGTTATTGAGAATTATATTGAGAACGTCAAAGTAATATTTCAAATTACTTTTTACAAATAAAAAAATTCAGACATCGTAGTCGATTTGGTTATTAATCAATTTACAAGAACTCTCAGAATAAATTGGAGATTGTTAAAAAAGGGAGGTATACACCACAAATACCTGAACCGACACAGGAAGGGAAGGGATATATTCACCACTTACAAAATTTAAATTATTAAAGATATGCGTGGCTTACCTGTAGCTGTCAATTAAAAAAAGAATCCTGCTGGAACTGTATTTTGTTCAGTACAGAAAAGGTGATATGGAACTGCGTTGGTTACAGCAATCTAGGATGTCTATCGAACTCAGCACAAAAACATGAGCATTCCCAAAGTCACCTGCGAGCCACAAGTTTTGTAACACTCAAAACTTTAGGACAAACCCGGACTGATGTTCAACTGGATGAGCAGAATCGTAGAGATACAATACATCACAATGAGCAAGTAAGAAAACATTGTGAGGTTCTTAAACGCTTGATTGAGTCTGTTGTTTACCTTGGCAAGCAAGAACTAGCTTTCAGAGGGCACAATGAAGCATCAATTCCAAATAGAGGTAATTATGTGGAATTATGTTCTCTGATCTCGGACTACAACAGCATGTTAAGCAATCACTTGTCAATATCCACAGTATTCTCGGGTACCTCTAACAGGATTCAGAAGGACTTCATCTCTTCGGTGTCTCAGGTTTTGCTAGATGCAATATAAAGGAGAAGTAGAGGAAGCCACGTACGTAGCTGTAATGGGAAACGCAGCTCCGCTGTCTTGTGTTTTCAGGTGTGTGACTGACAGCAGCCCGAAAGAACGGTTGTTCTGTGAAAGTGTGTTACATTTACTAAAAAAAAAAAAGAATAAAAAACCAAACAATAAATCATAGAAGGGAGTTGAACTAACATGATTATTATTATTATTTTTACAAACAGGGAACTATTTGTAATATGAGAAGTAAAAAAAAAAAGTTTGTTTGTTTTATTGATTAACCCTTTGCTGTCCTATGTCAGACCAAGTCCGACATTACAATTTTCCCTTTCTGGTCCGATGTCGGATCCTGTCCAACATCATGAAAAAGACGTAAAACACAGGTCTCTAGTCATTTTTTCTCAGGAAAAGGCTGAGAAAACCATTCCATGGCCGAGTGAGGGGCGTATCTCATGAATACAGATAGCCCTGGCACCACAGAGATAACACGGACATAAATAAACAAGATAGCTGCTTCTGCATCCAGCACTCAAAGAATATCACAGACATTTGCAGAGATTTTTTAGATGTTAAAAACAAGGGGTGGGGCAGGGCTGGTGATGCAGCTTTGTAACTTTAATTATTCTTGAACTGTAACCTTGTACTACAGTGTAACATGTGTAAGTCACTTTGGATAAATGTGTCTGCTAAATAAAAAAATACAATAAAAATATTTACACTTTCAAATTCTAAGCAAGTTACAAGCTTACCAGTGCCATTAACCCTTAGCGGTCCATTTATTCAGCGCGTCTCAGGCGCGTCAGGTCCAATTTATTTTCACACGCGCAGTTTATTTTAGACACGCTGTTTAAAAGTATTTTTTTCACAGTAAAACAGGTTTAAAAGGCACTGCATATCAACAGAACACTTAGTACTGCATCTCCAGCCCCGAATGCACACAGGAAATAAAATGAGTTGAAGACTAGGCTTTTAGTTTTTTAAATATGTAATTTTTTATCCCAAAAACAGACTGCAGTAATAGCCTAACTGTTTATATGACATTTAAACAACAGGGCTTATTTAAAATGTACATATTTAATGTGTAAATTAGTCATGTGTGCACTGAACGCTCTGTCACATCACATCAGTCTGGTGTTAGCGATTAAACGTTGATTACATGACAAAAGTTTGCAATAGATTGGTAAGTGGTACTAAATAAAATGCAATGTCTGCCATTTCAGAATTTCTCGCGTACCCCAGTTTGAAAACAACTGCATAGAAGAAACCACATTACCAACAGATACAGTTTAATAGTACTGTAGTAGTATTTAAATGCCATTGTCCTGACTGGTAAAGTCTTACCTTCCCCTTTATTTTGACAATTTCCATATCAAAAATGGCATTTTTGTTCCTGACATTTTTCATTCTTAGCACCCAAGTAAATATTTTGGACAGTTTTCAAAACAATTTTTGCTTTATTTTTACAACACACGTTGATGTTGTTGATATGATAAACGCGTATATCTGCTTCAGGTACTGTTCTTAATTTTTTTCAAGGTTAAACGATGGCCCGTGCAGTGTTTGCTCCAGGACTTGCAGACTGGGGGTCAATGTGGCCCCCACTCTAAATTTTAGGGGGACATTTTCTTCGGTGAGGGGGTCAATATGTTTGATAATTCAGAACCAACCACCATTTCTTATTTTTGTTTGTTTTTAAATATGCCAAAAGAGTTTACTGACCTTTTGTTTCTGAAGAAAAAAAATAAAACTGTAAAGCTGTAGATACAACCAAGGTGTCTCTACAATACTCACTGTCACTTCTGGGGAAAGTATTGGGAAATGTGTCACAGTGATGCTGGTGTATCACTGAGTAGAGGACATTCATTGTACCAGATCACATTAGAACAGGGGTTTTCAATCTTTTTAAGCTACATACCCCTTTCCAAAAAGTAGTGCACGCATACCCCATCTGAGATACAGTCATAATAAAATTAAAAACAGAAAAAAAGGTTTGTACAATAACATGATACAACAAAACGCACATGCCTTGGCTTGGTTGTGTGATGGATAAAATTATAAAAGTTACAGTATTATAATGGAAAAAATATATATTACATTTACTTTTGGATAAAAAAAAGTCCCTCAAACAGGTTTCTAGTTGTTGGAAGCATCAACATCATTTTATTGTAATTACTAATTAATTAAAATCAACGAAGCATCCATGCTAAACTCAGTCACTCAGAAATGACATAGGACTATTCCATGATAGCAAATGGCAATCATGTATTTTTATTGATAATACAATTACAGAAAAGGCGGCAAAGAAAAGTTCACTATCCATGGCTCTCTACAGCTGACCTCATTACGAAAACATATTGGCATTTTTAAATTCTTGGTGACTAAAACGTACAGTACTGATGCTAATTAAAAAACAATAATAAAACGCTTACCTAGTATCAGTGTGATGGATGTCCCTGCTTGTTACCCCACAGATCACTGATGAGGGCAGGGAAATTGGAGAGAGCTTCAGTCGCAAGACATTTTTGGCGTTTTTAATCTCTAACGGTATTTCGTCTTGATGGCCCTTTGCTAGTATTGTACTAGAATTGAGCCAACAATCCCTATTTGTATTTCGTCTTGATGGCCCTTTGCTAGTATTGTACTAGAATTGAGCCAACAATCCCTATTTGTTCACTGGATTGAAAGCTAAAAACTCACACCAGACGTAACAGCTTTTCAAACTAGACCGCATGCAGTACTTCGGTTTCTGATTGGCCGTACATTATGTATTTTGAAATGTAGTACTTAAGATACAATAAACTTTAATCGGGTCATTGAAAAAAAATACATATATATCGACTTGCAGGCATGAACGCACACAGGAAATAAAATGAGTTAAAGACTAGGCTTTAAGTTTTTTTTTAAATTTTTATTATGTGTGTATATATATATATATATATATATATATATATATATATATATATATATATATATATATATATACAGTACTGTGCAAAAGTTTTAGGCAGGTGTGAAAAAATGCTGTAAAGTAAGAATGCTTTCAAAAATAGACATGTTAATAGATTATATTTATCAATTAACTAAATGCAAAGTGAGTGAACAGAAGAAAAATCTAAATCAAATCCATATTTGGTGTGACCACCCTTTGCCTTCAAAACAGCAACAATTCTTCTAGGTACACTTGCACAAAGTCAGGGATTTTGTAGGCATATAGTCAGGTGTATGATTAAACAATTATACCAAACAGGTGCTAATGATCATCAATTCAATATGTAGGTTGAAACACAATCATTAACTGAAACAGAAACAGCTGTGTAGGAGGAATAAAACTGGGTGAGGAACAGCCAAACTCAGCTAACAAGGTGAGGTTGCTGAAGACAGTTTACTGTCAAAAGTCATACACCATGGCAAGACTGAGCACAGCAACAAGACACAGGGTAGTTATACTGCATCAGCAAGGTCTCTCCCAGGCAGAAATTTCAAGGCAGACAGGGGTTTCCAGATGTGCTGTCCAAGCTCTTTTGAAGAAGCACAAAGAAACGGGCAACGTTGAGGACCGTGAGCGCAGTGGTCGGCCAAGGAAACTTACTGCAGCAGATGAAAGACACATCATGCTTACTTCCCTTTGCAATCGGAAGATGTCCAGCAGTGCCATCAGCTCAGAACTGGCAGAAAACAGTGGGACCCTGGTACACCCATCTACTGTCGGAGAAGTCTGGTCAGAAGTGGCCTTCATGGAAGACTTCGGCCAAAAAGCCATACCTCCGGCGTGGAAACAAGACCAAGCGACTCAACTATGCACGAAAACACAGGAACTGGGGTGCAGAAAAATGGCAGCAGGTGCTCTGGACTGATGAGTCAAAATTTGAAATATTTGGCTGTAGCAGAAGGCAGTTTGTTCGCCGAAGGGCTGGAGAGCGGTACACGAATGAGTGTCTGCAGGCAACAGTGAAGCATGGTGGAGGTTCCCCTTGCAAGTTTGGGGCTGCATTTCTGCAAATGGAGTTGGGGATTTGGTCAGAATTAATGGTCTCCTCAATGCTGAGAAGTACAGGCAGATACTTATCCATCATGCAATACCATCAGGGAGGCATCTGATTGGCCCCAAATTTATTCTGCAGCATGACAACGACCCCAAACATACAGCGAAAGTCATTAAGAACTATCTTCAGCGTAAAGAAGAACAAGGGGTCCTGGAAGTGATGGTATGGCCCCCACAGAGCCCTGATCTCAACATCATCGAGTCTGTCTGGGATTACATGAAGAGAGAGAAGCAACTGAGGCTGCCTAAATCCACAGAAGAACTGTGGTTAGTTCTCCAAGATGTTTGGGCCAACCTACCTGCCGAGTTCCTTCAAAAACTGTGTGCAAGTGTAGCTAGAAGAATTGATGCTGTTTTGAAGGCAAAGGGTGGTCACACCAAATATGGATTTGATGTAGATTTTTCTTCTGTTCACTCTCTCTGCATTTTGTTAATTGATAAAAATAAACTATTAACATGTCTATTTTTGAAAGCATTCTTACTTTACAGCATTTTTTCACACCTGCCTAAAACTTTTGCACAGTACTGTATATATATGTGTGTGTGTAATATATATATATATATATATATATATATTATCCCAAAGACAGACTGCACTAACCGCCCAACTGTTTATATGACATTTAAACAACAGGGTTTATTTATAACGTACATATTTAATATGTAAATTAGCCATGTGCGCACTGAACGCTCTGTCACAGTTCCTTAGTCTGGTGTTAGCGATTAAACGTTGATTACATGATAAAAGTTTGCAATAGATTGGTAAGTGGTACTAAGTAAAATGCGTTGTCTGCCATTTCAGAATTTTTCTCGCGTACCCTAGTTTAAAAACCGCTGAATTAGAAGAAACCACATTACCAACAGATAAAGTTTAATAGTCGTATTTAAATGCCATTGTCCTGACTGGTAAATTCTTACCTTCCAGCTGGCCCTTTATTTTGACAATTGCCATATCAAAAATGGCATTTTTTTTACATTTTTCATTCTTAGCCCTCAAGTAAATATTTTGAACAGTTTTCAAAGCAATTGTTGCTTTATTTTTACAACGTTGATGTTGTTGTTATGATAAACGCGTATATCTGCTTCAGGTACTGTACTTAATTTTTTTCAAGGTTAAACGATGGACCGTGTTACACAGAACACTAAAAATAAAATGTGGATTTGCTATATTTTAATACTGCACATAATGATATGGTTTTGAAAATGCTACTTACCAAAACCGTGCTGCACGTGAACTGTATGACATAATAATTGCCTTTATTCCGATTCCAGTAGAGTTTTCTCAATGCAAGATGTATTATATCCAGTGCTGTATAAAATCACATACACTGATAGATAGATAGATATATATATATATATATATATATATACAGTACTGTGCAAAAGTTTTAGGCAGGTGTGAAAAAATGCTGTAAAGTAAGAATGCTTTCAAAAATAGACATGTTAATAGATTATATTTATCAATTAACTAAATGCAAAGTGAGTGAACAGAAGAAAAATCTAAATCAAATCCATATTTGGTGTGACCACCCTTTGCCTTCAAAACAGCATCAAGCATCAATTCTTCTAGGTACACTTGCACACAGTTTTTGAAGGAACTTCGGCAGGTAGGTTGGCCCAAACATCTTGGAGAACTAACCACAGTTCTTCTGTGGATTTAGGCAGCCTCAGTTGCTTCTCTCTCTTCATGTAATCCCAGACAGACTTCGATGATGTTGAGATCAGGGCTCTGTGGGGCCATACCATCACTTCCAGGACTCCTTGTTCTTCTTTACGCTGAAGATAGTTCTTAATGACTTTCGCTGTATGTTTGGGGTCGTTGTCATGCTGCAGAATAAATTTGGGGCCAATCAGATGCCTCCCTGATGGTATTGCATGATGGATAAGTATCTGCCTGTACTTCTCAGCATTGAGGAGACCATTAATTCTGACCAAATCCCCAACTCCATTTGCAGAAATGCAGCCCCAAACTTGCAAGGAACCTCCACCATGCTTCACTGTTGCCTGCAGACACTCATTCGTACGCTCTCCAGCCCTTCGGCGAACAAACTGCCTTCTGCTACAGCCAAATATTTCAAATTTTGACTCATCAGTCCAGAGCACCTGCTGCCATTTTTCTGCACCCCTGTTCCTGTGTTTTCGTGCAGAGTTGAGTCGCTGGCCTTGTTTCCACGTCGGAGGTATGGCTTTTTGGCGCAAGTCTTCCATGAAGGCCACTTCTGACCAGACTTCTCCGGACAGTAGATGGGTGTACCAGGGTCCCACTGTTTTCTGCCAGTTCTGAGCTGATGGCACTGCTGGACATCTTCCGATTGCAAAGGGAAGTAAGCATGGCGTGTCTGTCATCTGCTGCAGTAAGTTTCCTTGGCCGACCACTCGTCTCACGGTCCTCAACGTTGCCCGTATCTTTGTGCTTCTTCAAAGAGCTTGGACAGCACATCTGGAAACCCCTGTCTGCCTTGAAATTTCTGCCTGGGAGAGACCTTGCTGATGCAGTATAACTACCTTGTGTCTTGTTGCTGTGCTCAGTCTTGCCATGGTGTATGACTTTTGACAGTAAACTGTCTTCAGCAACCTCACCTTGTTAGCTGAGTTTGGCTGTTCCTCACCCAGTTTTATTCCTCCTACACAGCTGTTTCTGTTTCAGTTAATGATTGTGTTTCAACCTACATATTGAATTGATGATCATTAGCACCTGTTTGGTATAATTGTTTAATCATACACCTGACTATATGCCTACAAAATCCCTGACTTTGTGCAAGTGTACCTAGAAGAATTGTTGCTGTTTTGAAGGCAAAGGGTTGTCACACCAAATATGGATTTGATTTAGATTTTTCTTCTGTTCACTCACTTTGCATTTAGTTAATAGATAAATATAATCTATTAACATGTTTATTTTTGAAAGCATTCTTACTTTACAGCATTTTTTTCACATCTGCCTAAAACTTTTGCACAGTACTGTATATATATATATATATATATATATGTATATATAATCATGCTGTTATAGGCCCACTGGCGAAATGGCCAAGAGACAGTTCGTGCTTAACACATACTGAATTATTTTGGCCCTGAATTTTAGGATTTTTTGTCATAGAAAAAACACAATTCACATATTTTATAAAGTTACTGTAGGCTACTACTTTTTTTTTTTTTTTTTTTTAATCAGTGATGCGGTTTTCGTTTCACAAATCTACTGCACTATGACTATAAACTGTACTGCAGTACACAGAAGTACACATTTCTCCCATTCACTTGCTAGGACACTCCATATCTCCAAACATCAGACAGATATTTTGTCTAGCAAATAGATAAAAGTTTACAGCGGATGAATTTCACAGTGTTTTTAAGCACAAATATAATAGCCTACATTTCAGCAGTCAATGTCGAATCTGATTACTTATTCTTCCAGAAGTAACGGTCGGGTGTAACAGGGATACGAGTTTTTATTTGCGCCGGGCCATGTTGTTAACAGGCCTGATGATGTCGTCCAGGCTTTACTGTGACACTGACTGTAACCAGGGAGGGTGCAAGCGCATTCTACTGGACTGGAGAATAAAACACGGGAGTTTAATTATGAAAACACAACTGTAAACAAACAAGTACAAAAGATTAGCATGTCGTCAGACATGTCATGTTAATACAACATGCATTAATATACTGCATATTGGTATAGCGTCTCGTTTGGGAAGGGGGACATACAGGCGCGTTAAGAGAAATTCAGCGGGACATTTTTTATTTCAGGGGGTCATTGGCACGAACACTGTTGACTGTGAGATTAAACAAATAGATAAAGAGAAAACAGCTTTCTTTGCAAGGCATGTAACATTGACAACAAATAAATCCATCCTAATTGTGTGCTTTTTGTAACCTGTAAAGCCTATACAACTGAAATAACAACTTGACCCCCAAAAACCCACTCTGGATAAATAAGAAGAATTACAGGGACCATGGCAAGCTGCCTTTCTTTACTTTATCTAGATACAGGCGGTTCAGTCACAATCTCAAAAAGTATTTCTAGTGTAAAAACTGACCTGCAGCAGCTGCATGAACCCAGCAGAGAATCCCGAGTACAGTCATCCGGATCATCTCCGATAGTCTTCACAAAGCAATATATTTAAATCACATACTCGGTATTAAGCAATGGATTTGTTTGTGATATGTATATTTAATATTGAATACGTTTAATAGAAATCTTCTACCTTTAGCCAACCAGCAGCTGATCAAACTGCTTATCACAAACTCTCTGAGTCTGGAATTTTGTGATTGGCTACACAAACGCGGTTCAGCCAATAGGAAGCGAGCGTCAAGGAGTATCTGGGTGAAATCGTGTTTTTCATGTTTGTGTCTGAAGTGAAACAGAATCGTGTTGTAAAGAAAGTAAACATACCTGCATGTATGACAGCAGAGCAGGGGGGAGCTAGGAATGGACATTTGGGAGGGCCTCTGTGACGTCACAGGAAACAGTTCACATTACAAACACGATTTAAATCAATTAAAACTCTGAACACATCAAATATCTCCCGGGGTTTGAGAACAGCAAAGTAGCCAAGACTGAACATGTATGGTGCCGAGTGAAGCAAGGCGAACATGTTTTGCAGTTTATAACAGTGGTTGTACGTATACACTACAAATACAAAACACATAAGCATGCATACAACCTACAGAAACACACACACTGCGCACAATAACTGCAAAAACTGTTTCATTGGACAAATAAGAGCAAACAAACTGAAAAAATACCCAAACAAAAAGCTCTATTGCTTTTTTTCTTAGCTGTATTGTAAGTCATCGTCTGTCAAGCAAACATTTAAAATCATGCTAAGCTCCTGCTGCCTTCAAACCAAAACTAAAATCTTAGCTGTGCTGAGAATACCTCGTTTCCAGCTAAATAGGGCTGCTTTCGATTTCACTGCATTCTCTCAGGTACAGCTAAACAAAGATATTGCGTTCTCTGCAAAAAACACAACAAGCAAACAGCCTGTGACAAATTCAGCAACATTTTTTCAAGTTTTGTAAATCTTTTAAAATGATGTTGACACGCTAATGAAAACGAACGCGCCATTCCCATATTTTGCTGCCTTAAATCTTATATACGGGAGAAAAGTTAACGGCAAACCTTTAAGACAAACCCCAAGTTTTTCATATTTCTTTACATTTCTAATATTACGTATAAATAACGATGTTTTGAAACCAGAGATACCTTCAAATGATTAATAAATTGTAACATCACACACGGACTCGAACGCCAATCAGGAAGTCGGTACTTGTGTGACCGCGTTGCCATAGTAACCACACGCGCGGCGCTGATAACGGTATGACGTCACAGTGTGAAATGCCTTTTGTTTTTCACGGTAAACTGCAAGAAGCTGAAAACAACTTTTATTTCTCGAATAGGAAATGAGCTCTCGATTCGCCAGTGCCCGCCATTGCCGCACATTACAAACACACAATCATTTTTCAGTTACCAAAATATTTTTAAGACGGAATAATGTCTATAGACGGAACACTCCCAACCGCTATATCTCCCATGGAAACCATTTAAAATGTTTTAAGTAGACAGAAAATAAATGCACTTGCATATATTCGCAGTGAATGCACAGGCAGCGTCACCAAACCAGAGAGAACACAGTATTACATTTTAAGCAATTATTAAACACAATGACAGTCAGTCATTTACTTACCATTGCCTAGTTAGTATCCTCTCCTCTCCGCGCCACCTTACACAGGATAAAGCGTCGGGGTCTGGAACTAACTCCCGAGTAATGTTGTTGAAGCTGACACCCTGGGATCCTTCAAGAAGCTGCTTGATGAGATTTTGGGATCAATAAGCTACTAACAACCAAACGAGCAAGATGGGCTGAATAGCCTCTTCGTTTGTAAACTTTCTTAGGTTCTTATGTTCTTCTTATAATCTTACAGCTGCTCATAATAACCCTTATAATCTCACAGCTGTACATAATAAACCTTATAATCTTACAGCTGCACATAACATAATAACCCTTATTATCTTACAGCTTCACATAATAAACATTATAATCTTACAGCTGCTCATAATAACCCTTATAATCTTACAGTTGTACATAATAACCCTTATAATCTTACAGCTGCACATAACATAATAACCCTTATTATCTTACAGCTGTACATAATAACCCTTATAATCTTACAGCTGTACATAACATAATAAACCTTATAATCTTACAGCTGCACATAATAACCCTTATAATCTTAAAGCTGTACATAACATAATAACCCTGTGGCAATGTGCCCCGCCCCTGTGTGCATGTGTGTGTTATATGTTGTATGTTGCGTGTGTTAATGTTGGTGTATAGTCATCGGTACACGGGATATAAACGGGTCTGTGTTTCACGTGTGATTTAAAAATGTAGATTTGTATTTAGGCACGAGGAGGGCATAAATCACTTCACGTGCTGGTTAAAATGTAATGTGTGGTCACGGGAGTACACTTTATTAATTCACGTGCAGTTGTACCGAGACTCCAATTGAATGATTGATTAGCAATCGAGTCTTGGTACAACTGCATAAAAGCTGCATGTTTTCACTCACTCGGGGTTGTGTGTTCGGTGAGTGGAGAACGGGTGTGGAGAAGGAGAAAGTAAAGGAAAGTAAAGGGAAGTTAAAGTTTATAGACTCACCGTGTTTGTTCGTCCCTGTTTGTTAGTGTCTGTCCGTTTTGTTTATATATTTATTTTGGCGAAAGTGCCGTGTCCTGTTTCTGTTTTGTGTACAAACCTTTTATTTTCTGTTTAATTATTAAATGCTGAGCGCGATCACGCGCTCAGCTTCACCAAAACCCCAAGTCTTTGTTTATTTATTTCCTGGCTCTGGTCTGACGTCACCCACTCTGGCCGTCTTTGTGACACGTGGTGTCAGAACCGGGATAACAGCGCCTCCAGGACTCAGGCCTGCTGGTTCCACCTCCACCAGCAGAGGAAGAATGCCTGCTGTCCCCATGTCCACCAGCAGAGGGAAAATGCCTGCTGTCCCCATCTCCACCAGCAGAGGAAGAATGCCTGCTGGTTTCCCCTTCAGAGGCAGAGCCACACCAGTCCCCTGCAAGAAAGACAGAGCTGCACCAGTCCCCTGCAAGAGAGGCAGAGCTGCACCAGTCCCCTGCAAGAGAGGCAGAGCAGCACCAGTCCCCTGCAAAAGGGGGAGACTACACGCTGCTCCCACCTCCATCGCCTCCACCTCCATCTTTGTGACAAACCCTTATAATCTTACAGCTGCACATAACATAATAAACCTTCTAATCTTACAGCTGCACATAACATAATAACCCTTATAATCATACAGCTGTACATAATAACCCTTATAATCTTACAGCTGCACATAACATAATACCCCTAATAATCTTACAGCTGCACATAATAACCCTTATAATCTTACAGCTGTACATAATAAATCTTATAATCTTACAGCTGCACATAACATAATAACCCTTATAATCTTACAGCTGCACATAATAACCCTTATAATCTTACAGCTGTACATAATAACCCATATAATCTTACAGCTGTACATAATAAACCTTATAATCTTACAGCTGCACATAACATATTAACCCTTATAATATTACAGCTGCACATAATAACCCTTATAGTCTTACAGCTGTACATAATAAACCTTATAATCTTACAGCTGCACATAACATAATAAACCTTCTAATCTTACAGCTGCACATAACATAATAACCCTTATAATCATACAGCTGTACATAATAACCCTTATAATCTTACAGCTACACATCATAACCCTTATAATCTTACAGCTGTATATAACATAATAAACATTATAATCTTACAGCTGCACATAATAACCCTTATAATCTTACAGCTGTACATTATAACCCTTATAATCTTACAGCTGTACATAATAACCCTTATAATCTTACAGCTGCAATTAACATAATAACCCTTATAATCTTACAGCTGCACATAACATTATAAACCTTATAATCTTACAGCTACACATAATAACCCTTATAATCTTACAGCTCTACATAATAACCCTTATATTCTTACAGCTGCATATAACATAATAAACCTTATAATCTTACAGCTGCACATAATAACCCTTATAATCTTACAGCTGCACATAACATAATAAACCTTATAATCTTACAGCTGCACATAATAACCCTTATAATCTTACAGCTGCACATAACATAATAACCCTTATACACTTACAGCTGTACATAATAACCCTTATAATCTTACAGCTGCAGATAGCATAATAAACCTTATACTCTTACAACTGCACATAATAACCATTATAATCTTACAGCTGCACATAACATAATAACCCTTATAATCTTACAGCTGTACATAATATCCCTTATAATCTTACAGCTGCACATAATAACCCTTATAATCTTACAGCTGTACATAATAACCCTTATAATCTTACAGCTGTACATAATAACCCTTATAATCTTACAGCTGCACATAACATAATAACCCTTATAATCTTACAGCTCTACATAATAACCCTTATAATCTTACAGCTCTACATAATAACCCTTATAATCTTACAGCTGCATATAACATAATAAACCTTATAATCTTACAGCTGCACATAATAACCCTTATAATCTTACAGCTGCACATAACATAATAACCCTTATAATCTTACAGCTGCACATAACATAATAACCCTTATAATCTTACAGCTGTACATAACATAATAACCCTTATAATCTTACAGCTGCACATAATAAACCTTATAATCTTACAGCTGCACATAATAACCCTTATAATCTTACAGCTGCACATAACATAACAACCCTTATAATCTTACAGCTGCACATAACCCTTATAATCTTACAGCTGCACATAATAACCCTTATAATCTTAGAGTTGCACATAATAAACCTTATAATCTTACAGCTGCACATAACATAACAACCCTTATAATCTTACAGCTGTACATAATAAACCTTATAATCTTACAGCTGCACATAATAACCCTTATAATCTTACAGCTGCACATAACATAATAACCCTTATAATCTTACAGCTGCACATAACCCTTATAATCTTACAGCTGCACATAATAACCCTTATAATCTTACAGCTGCACATAATAAACCTTATAATCTTACAGCTGCACATAACATAATAATAACCCTTATAATCTTACAGCTGCACATAATAACCCTTATAATCTTACAGCTGCACATAATAACCCTTATAATCTTACAGCTGTACATAATAACCCTTATAATCTTACAGCTGTACATAATAACCCTTATAATCTTACAGCTGCACATAACATAATAACCCTTATAATCTTACAGCTCTACATAATAACCCTTATAATCTTACAGCTGCACATAATAACCCTTATAATCTTACAGCTGTACATAATAACCCTTATAATCTTACAGCTGCACATAACATAATAAACCTTATAATCTTACAGCTGCACATAATAACCCTTATAATCTTACAGCTGCACATAACATAATAACCCTTATAATCTTACAGCTGCACATAACATAATAACCCTTATAATCTTACAGCTGCACATAACATAATAACCCTTATAATCTTACAGCTGCACATAATAACCCTTATAATCTTACAGCTGCACATAACATAATAAACCTTATAATCTTACAGCTGCACATAACATAATAACCCTTATAATCTTACAGCTGCACATAACATAATAACCCTTATAATCTTACAGCTGCACATAACATAATAACCCTTATAATCTTACAGCTGCACATACATAATAACCTTATAATCTTACAGCTGCACATAATAACCCTTATAATCTTACAGCTGCACATAATAAAACCCTTATAATCTTACAGCTGCACATAACATAATAACCCTTATAATCTTACAGCTGCACATAATAACCCTTATAATCTTACAGCTGCACATAACATAATAACCCTTATAATCTTACAGCTGCACATAATAAACCTTATAATCTTACAGCTGCACATAACATAATAACCCTTATAATCTTACAGCTGCACATAATAAACCTTATAATCTTACAGCTGCACATAACATAATAAACCTTATAATCTTACAGCTGCACATAATAACCCTTATAATCTTACAGCTGTACATAATAACCCTTATAATCTTACAGCTGCACATAATAACCCTTATAATATTACAGCTGCACATAAAATAATAACCCTTATAATCTTACAGCTGCACATAATATCCCTTATAATCTTACAGCTGCACATAATAACCCTTATAATCTTACAGCTGTACATAATAACCCTTATAATCTTACAGCTGCACATAACATAATAACCCTTATAATCTTACAGCTGCACATAACATAATAACCCTTATAATCTTACAGCTGCACATAACATTATAAACCTTATAATCTTACAGCTGCACATACATAATAACCCTTATAATCTTACAGCTGCACATAACATAATAACCCTTATAATCTTACAGCTGCACATAATAACCCTTATAATCTTACAGCTGCACATAACATAATAACCCTTATAATCTTACAGCTGCACATAATAACCCTTATAATCTTACAGCTGCACATAACATAATAACCCTTATAATCTTACAGCTGCACATAACATAATAACCCTTATAATCTTACAGCTGCACATAATAACCCTTATAATCTTACAGCTGCACATAACATAATAAACCTTATAATCTTACAGCTGCACATAACATAATAACCCTTATAATCTTACAGCTGCACATAATAACCCTTATAATCTTACAGCTGCACATAACATAATAACCCTTATAATCTTACAGCTGCACATAACATAATAACCCTTATAATCTTACAGCTGCACATAATAAACCTTATAATCTTACAGCTGCACATAACATAATAACCCTTATAATCTTACAGCTGCACATAACATAATAAACCTTATAATCTTACAGCTGCACATAATAACCCTTATAATCTTACAGCTGCACATAACATAATAACCCTTATAATCTTACAGCTGCACATAATAACCCTTATAATCTTACAGCTGCACATAATAACCCTTATAATCTTACAGCTGCACATAATAACCCTTATAATCTTACAGCTGCACATAACATAATAACCCTTATAATCTTACAGCTGCACATAACATAATAACCCTTATAATCTTACAGCTGCACATAACATAATAACCCTTATAATCTTACAGCTGTACATAATAAACCTTATAATCTTACAGCTGCATATAACATAATAACCCTTATAATCTTACAGCTGTAACATAATAACCCTTATAATCTTACAGCTGCACATAACATAATAACCCTTATAATCTTACAGCTGTACATAATAACCCTTATAATCTTACAGCTGCACATAACATAATAACCCTTATAATCTTACAGCTGCACATAATAACCCTTATAATCTTACAGCTGCATAACATAATAACCCTTATAATCTTACAGCTGCACATAATAACCCTTATAATCTTACAGCTGCACATACATAATAACCCTTATAATCTTACAGCTGCACACATAATAACCCTTATAATCTTACAGCTGCACATAACATAATAACCCTTATAATCTTACAGCTGCACATAATAACCCTTATAATCTTACAGCTGCACATAACATAATAACCCTTATAATCTTACAGCTGCACATAACATAATAACCCTTATAATCTTACAGCTGCACATAACATAATAACCCTTATAATCTTACAGCTGCACATAATAACCCTTATAATCTTACAGCTGCACATAATAACCCTTATAATCTTACAGCTGCACATAATAACCCTTATAATCTTACAGCTGCACATAACATAATAACCCTTATAATCTTACAGCTGCACATACATAATAACCCTTATAATCTTACAGCTGCACATAATAACCCTTATAATCTTACAGCTGCACATAACATAATAACCCTTATAATCTTACAGCTGCACATACATAATAACCCTTATAATCTTACAGCTGCACATAACATAATAACCTTATAATCTTACAGCTGCACATAACATAATAACCCTTATAATCTTACAGCTGCACATAATAACCCTTATAATCTTACAGCTGCACATAACATAATAACCCTTATAATCTTACAGCTGCACATAACATAATAACCCTTATAATCTTACAGCTGCACATAATAACCCTTATAATCTTACAGCTGCACATAACATAATAACCCTTATAATCTTACAGCTGCATAACATAATAACCCTTATAATCTTACAGCTGCACATAATAACCCTTATAATCTTACAGCTGCACATAACATAATAACCCTTATAATCTTACAGCTGCACATACATAATAACCCTTATAATCTTACAGCTGCACATAATAACCCTTATAATCTTACAGCTGCACATAACATAATAACCCTTATAATCTTACAGCTGCACATAATAACCCTTATAATCTTACAGCTGCACATAACATAATAACCCTTATAATCTTACAGCTGCACATAACATAATAACCCTTATAATCTTACAGCTGCACATAATAACCCTTATAATCTTACAGCTGCACATAATAACCCTTATAATCTTACAGCTGCACATAACATAATAACCCTTATAATCTTACAGCTGCACATAACATAATAACCCTTATAATCTTACAGCTGCACATAACATAATAACCCTTATAATCTTACAGCTGCACATAACATAATAACCCTTATAATCTTACAGCTGCACATAATAACCCTTATAATCTTACAGCTGCACATAACATAATAACCCTTATAATCTTACAGCTGCTAACATAATAACCCTTATAATCTTACAGCTGCACATAACATAATAACCCTTATAATCTTACAGCTGCACATAATAACCCTTATAATCTTACAGCTGCACATAACATAATAACCCTTATAATCTTACAGCTGCATAACATAATAACCCTTATAATCTTACAGCTGCACATAATAACCCTTATAATCTTACAGCTGCACATAACATAATAACCCTTATAATCTTACAGCTGCACATAATAACCCTTATAATCTTACAGCTGCACATAATAACCCTTATAATCTTACAGCTGCATACATAATAACCCTTATAATCTTACAGCTGCACATAATAATAACCCTTATAATCTTACAGCTGCACATAATAACCCTTATAATCTTACAGCTGCACATAACATAATAACCCTTATAATCTTACAGCTGCACATAATAACCCTTATAATCTTACAGCTGCACATAACATAATAACCCTTATAATCTTACAGCTGCACATAATAACCCTTATAATCTTACAGCTGCACATAACATAATAACCCTTATAATCTTACAGCTGCACATAATAACCCTTATAATCTTACAGCTGCACATAATAACCCTTATAATCTTACAGCTGCACATAACATAATACCCTTATAATCTTACAGCTGCACATAATAACCCTTATAATCTTACAGCTGCACATAACATAATAACCCTTATAATCTTACAGCTGCAACATAATAACCCTTATAATCTTACAGCTGCACATAACATAATAACCCTTATAATCTTACAGCTGCACATAATAACCCTTATAATCTTACAGCTGCACATAACATAATAACCCTTATAATCTTACAGCTGCACATAATAACCCTTATAATCTTACAGCTGCATAACATAATAACCCTTATAATCTTACAGCTGCACATAACATAATAACCCTTATAATCTTACAGCTGCACATAACATAATAACCCTTATAATCTTACAGCTGCACATAATAACCCTTATAATCTTACAGCTGCACATAATAACACTTATAATCTTACAGCTGCACATAATAACCCTTATAATCTTACAGCTGCACATAATAACCCTTATAATCTTACCGCTGCACATAACATAATAACCCTTATAATCTTACACCTGCACATAATAACCCTTATAATCTTACAGCTGCACATAACATAATAACCCTTATAATCTTACAGCTGCACATAACATAATAACCCTTATAATCTTACAGCTGCACATAACATAATAACCCTTATAATCTTACAGCTGCACATAACATAATAACCCTTATAATCTTACAGCTGCATAACATAATAACCCTTATAATCTTACAGCTGCACATAATAACCCTTATAATCTTACAGCTGCACATAATAACCCTTATAATCTTACAGCTGCACATAACATAATAACCCTTATAATCTTACAGCTGCACATAATAACCCTTATAATCTTACAGCTGCACATAACATAATAACCCTTATAATCTTACAGCTGCACATAACATAATAACCCTTATAATCTTACAGCTGCACATAATAACCCTTATAATCTTACAGCTGCACATAACATAATAACCCTTATAATCTTACAGCTGCACATAATAACCCTTATAATCTTACAGCTGCACATAACATAATAACCCTTATAATCTTACAGCTGCACATAATAACCCTTATAATCTTACAGCTGCACATAACATAATAACCCTTATAATCTTACAGCTGCACATAACATAATAACCCTTATAATCTTACAGCTGCACATAATAACCCTTATAATCTTACAGCTGCACATAACATAATAACCCTTATAATCTTACAGCTGCACATAACATAATAACCCTTATAATCTTACAGCTGCACATAATAACCCTTATAATCTTACAGCTGCACATACATAATAACCCTTATAATCTTACAGCTGCACATAACATAATAACCCTTATAATCTTACAGCTGCACATAATAACCCTTATAATCTTACAGCTGCACATAACATAATAACCCTTATAATCTTACAGCTGCACATAATAACCCTTATAATCTTACAGCTGTACATAATAACCCTTATAATCTTACAGCTGCACATAATAACCCTTATAATCTTACAGCTGCACATAATAACCCTTATAATCTTACAGCTGCACATAATAACCCTTATAATCTTACAGCTGCACATAATAACCCTTATAATCTTACAGCTGCACATAACATAATAACCCTTATAATCTTACAGCTGTACATAATAACCCTTATAATCTTACAGCTGCACATAACATAATAACCCTTATAATCTTACAGCTGCACATAATAACCCTTATAATCTTACAGCTGTACATAATAACCCTTATAATCTTACAGCTGCACATAACATAATAACCCTTATAATCTTACAGCTGCACATAACATAATAACCCTTATAATCTTACAGCTGCACATAATAACCCTTATAATCTTACAGCTGCACATAATAACCCTTATAATCTTACAGCTGCACATAACATAATAACCCTTATAATCTTACAGCTGCACATAACATAATAACCCTTATAATCTTACAGCTGCACATAACATAATAACCCTTATAATCTTACAGCTGCACATAACATAATAACCCTTATAATCTTACAGCTGCACATAACATAATAACCCTTATAATCTTACAGCTGCACATAATAACCCTTATAATCTTACAGCTGCACATAACATAATAACCCTTATAATCTTACAGCTGCACATAATAACCCTTATAATCTTACAGCTGCACATAACATAATAACCCTTATAATCTTACAGCTGCACATACATAATAACCCTTATAATCTTACAGCTGCACACATAATAACCCTTATAATCTTACAGCTGCACATAACATAATAACCCTTATAATCTTACAGCTGCATACATAATAACCCTTATAATCTTACAGCTGCATAACATAATAACCCTTATAATCTTACAGCTGCACATAACATAATAACCCTTATAATCTTACAGCTGCACATAATAACCCTTATAATCTTACAGCTGCACATAATAACCCTTATAATCTTACAGCTGCACATAACATAATAACCCTTATAATCTTACAGCTGCACATAATAACCCTTATAATCTTACAGCTGCACATAACATAATAACCCTTATAATCTTACAGCTGCACATAACATAATAACCCTTATAATCTTACAGCTGCACATAACATAATAACCCTTATAATCTTACAGCTGCACATAACATAATAACCCTTATAATCTTACAGCTGCACATAACATAATAACCCTTATAATCTTACAGCTGCACATAACATAATAACCCTTATAATCTTACAGCTGCACATAACATAATAACCCTTATAATCTTACAGCTGCACATAATAACCCTTATAATCTTACAGCTGCATACATAATAACCCTTATAATCTTACAGCTGCACATAACATAATAACCCTTATAATCTTACAGCTGCATAACATAATAACCCTTATAATCTTACAGCTGCACATAATAACCCTTATAATCTTACAGCTGCACATAACATAATAACCCTTATAATCTTACAGCTGCACATAATAACCCTTATAATCTTACAGCTGCACATAACATAATAACCCTTATAATCTTACAGCTGCACATAATAACCCTTATAATCTTACAGCTGCACACATAATAACCCTTATAATCTTACAGCTGCACATAACATAATAACCCTTATAATCTTACAGCTGCACATAACATAATAACCCTTATAATCTTACAGCTGCATAACATAATAACCCTTATAATCTTACAGCTGCACATAACATAATAACCCTTATAATCTTACAGCTGCACATAACATAATAACCCTTATAATCTTACAGCTGCACATAACATAATAACCCTTATAATCTTACAGCTGCATAACATAATAACCCTTATAATCTTACAGCTGCACATAACATAATAACCCTTATAATCTTACAGCTGCACATAATAACCCTTATAATCTTACAGCTGCACATAACATAATAACCCTTATAATCTTACAGCTGCACATAAATAACCCTTATAATCTTACAGCTGCACATAACATAATAACCCTTATAATCTTACAGCTGCACATAATAACCCTTATAATCTTACAGCTGCACATAATAACCCTTATAATCTTACAGCTGCACATAATAACCCTTATAATCTTACAGCTGCACATACATAATAACCCTTATAATCTTACAGCTGCACATAACATAATAACCCTTATAATCTTACAGCTGCACATAATAACCCTTATAATCTTACAGCTGCACATAATAACCCTTATAATCTTACAGCTGCACATTACATAATAACCCTTATAATCTTACAGCTGCACATAACATAATAACCCTTATAATCTTACAGCTGCACATAATAACCCTTATAATCTTACAGCTGCACATAACATAATAACCCTTATAATCTTACAGCTGCACATAATAACCCTTATAATCTTACAGCTGCACATAACATAATAACCCTTATAATCTTACAGCTGCACATAATAACCCTTATAATCTTACAGCTGCACATAATAACCCTTATAATCTTACAGCTGCACATAATAACCCTTATAATCTTACAGCTGCACATAATAACCCTTATAATCTTACAGCTGCACATAACATAATAACCCTTATAATCTTACAGCTGCATATAACATAATAACCCTTATAATCTTACAGCTGCACATAACATAATAACCCTTATAATCTTACAGCTGCACATAATAACCCTTATAATCTTACAGCTGCACATACATAATAACCCTTATAATCTTACAGCTGCACATAACATAATAACCCTTATAATCTTACAGCTGCACATAATAACCCTTATAATCTTACAGCTGCACATAACATAATAACCCTTATAATCTTACAGCTGCACATAACATAATAACCCTTATAATCTTACAGCTGCACATAACATAATAACCCTTATAATCTTACAGCTGCACATAATAACCCTTATAATCTTACAGCTGCATAACATAATAACCCTTATAATCTTACAGCTGCACATAACATAATAACCCTTATAATCTTACAGCTGCACACATAATAACCCTTATAATCTTACAGCTGCACATAACATAATAACCCTTATAATCTTACAGCTGCACATACATAATAACCCTTATAATCTTACAGCTGCACATAATAACCCTTATAATCTTACAGCTGCACATAACATAATAACCCTTATAATCTTACAGCTGCACATAACATAATAACCCTTATAATCTTACAGCTGCATACATAATAACCCTTATAATCTTACAGCTGCACATAACATAATAACCCTTATAATCTTACAGCTGCACATAACATAATAACCCTTATAATCTTACAGCTGCACATAATAACCCTTATAATCTTACAGCTGCATACATAATAACCCTTATAATCTTACAGCTGCACATAACATAATAACCCTTATAATCTTACAGCTGCACATAATAACCCTTATAATCTTACAGCTGCACATAACATAATAACCCTTATAATCTTACAGCTGCAACATAATAACCCTTATAATCTTACAGCTGCACATACATAATAACCCTTATAATCTTACAGCTGCACATAATAATACCCTTATAATCTTACAGCTGCACATAATAACCCTTATAATCTTACAGCTGCACATAACATAATAACCCTTATAATCTTACAGCTGCACATAATAACCCTTATAATCTTACAGCTGCACATAACATAATAACCCTTATAATCTTACAGCTGCACATAACATAATAACCCTTATAATCTTACAGCTGCACATAACATAATAACCCTTATAATCTTACAGCTGCACATAATAACCCTTATAATCTTACAGCTGCACATAACATAATAACCCTTATAATCTTACAGCTGCACATAATAACCCTTATAATCTTACAGCTGCATAACATAATAACCCTTATAATCTTACAGCTGCATAACATAATAACCCTTATAATCTTACAGCTGCACATAACATAATAACCCTTATAATCTTACAGCTGCACAACATAATAACCCTTATAATCTTACAGCTGCACATAATAACCCTTATAATCTTACAGCTGCACATAACATAATAACCCTTATAATCTTACAGCTGCACATAACATAATAACCCTTATAATCTTACAGCTGCACATAACATAATAACCCTTATAATCTTACAGCTGCACATAACATAATAACCCTTATAATCTTACAGCTGCACATAATAACCCTTATAATCTTACAGCTGCACATAACATAATAACCCTTATAATCTTACAGCTGCACAACATAATAACCCTTATAATCTTACAGCTGCACATAACATAATAACCCTTATAATCTTACAGCTGCACATAATAACCCTTATAATCTTACAGCTGCACATATAATAACCCTTATAATCTTACAGCTGCACATAATAACCCTTATAATCTTACAGCTGCACATAACATAATAACCCTTATAATCTTACAGCTGCACATAACATAATAACCCTTATAATCTTACAGCTGCACATAATAACCCTTATAATCTTACAGCTGCACATAACATAATAACCCTTATAATCTTACAGCTGCACACATAATAACCCTTATAATCTTACAGCTGCACATAACATAATAACCCTTATAATCTTACAGCTGCACATAACATAATAACCCTTATAATCTTACAGCTGCACATAATAACCCTTATAATCTTACAGCTGCACATAATAACCCTTATAATCTTACAGCTGCACATAATAACCCTTATAATCTTACAGCTGCACATAACATAATAACCCTTATAATCTTACAGCTGCACATAACATAATAACCCTTATAATCTTACAGCTGCACATAATAACCCTTATAATCTTACAGCTGCACATAATAACCCTTATAATCTTAGAGCTGCACATAACATAATAACCCTTATAATCTTACAGCTGCATACATAATAACCCTTATAATCTTACAGCTGCACATAACATAATAACCCTTATAATCTTACAGCTGCACATAATAACCCTTATAATCTTACAGCTGCACATACATAATAACCCTTATAATCTTACAGCTGCACATAATAACCCTTATAATCTTACAGCTGCACATAACATAATAACCCTTATAATCTTACAGCTGCACATAACATAATAACCCTTATAATCTTACAGCTGCATAACATAATAACCCTTATAATCTTACAGCTGCACATAATAACCCTTATAATCTTACAGCTGCACATAACATAATAACCCTTATAATCTTACAGCTGCACATAACATAATAACCCTTATAATCTTACAGCTGCACATAACATAATAACCCTTATAATCTTACAGCTGCACATAATAACCCTTATAATCTTACAGCTGCACATAATAACCCTTATAATCTTACAGCTGCACATAACATAATAACCCTTATAATCTTACAGCTGCACATAATAACACTTATAATCTTACAGCTGCACATAATAACCCTTATAATCTTACAGCTGCACATAACATAATAACCCTTATAATCTTACAGCTGCACATACATAATAACCCTTATAATCTTACAGCTGCACATAATAACCCTTATAATCTTACAGCTGCACATAACATAATAACCCTTATAATCTTACAGCTGCATAACATAATAACCCTTATAATCTTACAGCTGCACATACATAATAACCCTTATAATCTTACAGCTGCACATAATAACCCTTATAATCTTACAGCTGCACATAACATAATAACCCTTATAATCTTACAGCTGCACATAATAACCCTTATAATCTTACAGCTGCACATAATAACCCTTATAATCTTACAGCTGCACATAACATAATAACCCTTATAATCTTACAGCTGCACATAATAATAACCCTTATAATCTTACAGCTGCACATAATAACCCTTATAATCTTACAGCTGCACATACATAATAACCCTTATAATCTTACAGCTGCACATAACATAATAACCCTTATAATCTTACAGCTGCACATACATAACCCTTATAATCTTACAGCTGCACATAACATAATAACCCTTATAATCTTACAGCTGCACATAATAACCCTTATAATCTTACAGCTGCACATAACATAATAACCCTTATAATCTTACAGCTGCACATAATAACCCTTATAATCTTACAGCTGCACATAACATAATAACCCTTATAATCTTACAGCTGCATAACATAATAACCCTTATAATCTTACAGCTGCACATACATAATAACCCTTATAATCTTACAGCTGCACATAATAATACCCTTATAATCTTACAGCTGCACATAACATAATAACCCTTATAATCTTACAGCTGCACATAATAACCCTTATAATCTTACAGCTGCACATAATAACCCTTATAATCTTACAGCTGCACTAACATAATAACCCTTATAATCTTACAGCTGCACATAACATAATAACCCTTATAATCTTACAGCTGCACATAATAACCCTTATAATCTTACAGCTGCACATAACATAATAACCCTTATAATCTTACAGCTGCACATACATAATAACCCTTATAATCTTACAGCTGCACATACATAATAACCCTTATAATCTTACAGCTGCACATAACATAATAACCCTTATAATCTTACAGCTGCACATAATAATAACCTTATAATCTTACAGCTGCATACATAATAACCCTTATAATCTTACAGCTGCACATAACATAATAACCCTTATAATCTTACAGCTGCACATAATAACCCTTATAATCTTACAGCTGCACATAACATAATAACCCTTATAATCTTACAGCTGCACATAACATAATAAACCTTATAATCTTACAGCTGCACATAATAACCCTTATAATCTTACAGCTGCACATAACATAATAACCCTTATAATCTTACAGCTGCACATAATAACCCTTATAATCTTACAGCTGCACATAATAACCCTTATAATCTTACAGCTGCACATAACATAATAACCCTTATAATCTTACAGCTGCACATAACATAATAACCCTTATAATCTTACAGCTGCACATAATAACCCTTATAATCTTACAGCTGCACATAACATAATAACCCTTATAATCTTACAGCTGCACATAACATAATAACCCTTATAATCTTACAGCTGCACATAACATAACCCTTATAATCTTACAGCTGCACATAACATAATAACCCTTATAATCTTACAGCTGCACATAATAACCCTTATAATCTTACAGCTGCACATAACATAATAACCCTTATAATCTTACAGCTGCACATACATAATAACCCTTATAATCTTACAGCTGCATAACATAATAACCCTTATAATCTTACAGCTGCACATAACATAATAACCCTTATAATCTTACAGCTGCACATAACATAATAACCCTTATAATCTTACAGCTGCACATAATAACCCTTATAATCTTACAGCTGCACATAACATAATAACCCTTATAATCTTACAGCTGCACACATAATAACCCTTATAATCTTACAGCTGCACATAACATAATAACCCTTATAATCTTACAGCTGCACATAACATAATAACCCTTATAATCTTACAGCTGCACATAATAACCCTTATAATCTTACAGCTGCACATAACATAATAACCCTTATAATCTTACAGCTGCACATAATAACCCTTATAATCTTACAGCTGCACATAACATAATAACCCTTATAATCTTACAGCTGCACATAATAACCCTTATAATCTTACAGCTGCACATAATAACCCTTATAATCTTACAGCTGCACATAACATAATAACCCTTATAATCTTACAGCTGCACATAATAACCCTTATAATCTTACAGCTGCACATAACATAATAACCCTTATAATCTTACAGCTGCACATAATAACCCTTATAATCTTACAGCTGCACATACATAATAACCCTTATAATCTTACAGCTGCACATAACATAATAACCCTTATAATCTTACAGCTGCATACATAATAACCCTTATAATCTTACAGCTGCACATAACATAATAACCCTTATAATCTTACAGCTGCACATAACATAATAACCCTTATAATCTTACAGCTGCACATAACATAATAACCCTTATAATCTTACAGCTGCACATAATAACCCTTATAATCTTACAGCTGCACATACATAACCCTTATAATCTTACAGCTGCACATACATAATAACCCTTATAATCTTACAGCTGCACATACATAATAACCCTTATAATCTTACAGCTGCACATAACATAATAACCCTTATAATCTTACAGCTGCACATAACATAATAACCCTTATAATCTTACAGCTGCACATAACATAATAACCCTTATAATCTTACAGCTGCACATAATAACCCTTATAATCTTACAGCTGCACATAACATAATAACCCTTATAATCTTACAGCTGCACATATAATAACCCTTATAATCTTACAGCTGCATACATAATAACCCTTATAATCTTACAGCTGCACATAACATAATAACCCTTATAATCTTACAGCTGCACATAATAACCCTTATAATCTTACAGCTGCACATAACATAATAACCCTTATAATCTTACAGCTGCACATAATAACCCTTATAATCTTACAGCTGCACATAATAACCCTTATAATCTTACAGCTGCACATAACATAATAACCCTTATAATCTTACAGCTGCACATAATAACCCTTATAATCTTACAGCTGCACATAACATAATAACCCTTATAATCTTACAGCTGCACATAATAACCCTTATAATCTTACAGCTGCACATACATAATAACCCTTATAATCTTACAGCTGCATAACATAATAACCCTTATAATCTTACAGCTGCACATAACATAATAACCCTTATAATCTTACAGCTGCACATAACATAATAACCCTTATAATCTTACAGCTGCACATAACATAATAACCCTTATAATCTTACAGCTGCACATAATAACCCTTATAATCTTACAGCTGCACATAACATAATAACCCTTATAATCTTACAGCTGCACATAACATAATAACCCTTATAATCTTACAGCTGCACATAACATAATAACCCTTATAATCTTACAGCTGCACATAACATAATAACCCTTATAATCTTACAGCTGCACATAACATAATAACCCTTATAATCTTACAGCTGCACATAACATAATAACCCTTATAATCTTACAGCTGCATACATAATAACCCTTATAATCTTACAGCTGCACATACATAATAACCCTTATAATCTTACAGCTGCACATAATAACCCTTATAATCTTACAGCTGCACATAATAACCCTTATAATCTTACAGCTGCACATACATAATAACCCTTATAATCTTACAGCTGCACATAATAACCCTTATAATCTTACAGCTGCACATAACATAATAACCCTTATAATCTTACAGCTGCACATAATAACCCTTATAATCTTACAGCTGCACATAACATAATAACCCTTATAATCTTACAGCTGCACATAATAACCCTTATAATCTTACAGCTGCACATAACATAATAACCCTTATAATCTTACAGCTGCACATACATAATACCCTTATAATCTTACAGCTGCACATAATAACCCTTATAATCTTACAGCTGCACATAACATAATAACCCTTATAATCTTACAGCTGCACATACATAATAACCCTTATAATCTTACAGCTGCACATAATAACCCTTATAATCTTACAGCTGCACATAACATAATAACCCTTATAATCTTACAGCTGCACATAATAACCCTTATAATCTTACAGCTGCACATAATAACCCTTATAATCTTACAGCTGCACATAACATAATAACCCTTATAATCTTACAGCTGCACATAACATAATAACCCTTATAATCTTACAGCTGCACTACATAATAACCCTTATAATCTTGCAGCTGCACATAACATAATAACCCTTATAATCTTACAGCTGCACATAACATAATAACCCTTATAATCTTACAGCTACACATAATAACCTTATAATCTTACAGCTGCACATAATAACCCTTATAATCTTACAGCTGCACATAACATAATAAACCTCATAATCTTACAGCTACATATAACATAATAACCCTTATAATCTTACAGCTGCACATAATAACCCTTATAATCTTACAGCTGCACATAACATAATAACCCTTATAATCTTACAGCTGCACATAATAACCCTTATAATCTTACAGCTGCACATAACATAATAACCCTTATAATCTTACAGCTGCACATAACATAATAACCCTTATAATCTTACAGCTGCACATAACATAATAACCCTTATAATCTTGCAGCTGCACATAACATAATAACACTTATAATCTTACAGCTGTACATAATAAACCTTATAATCTTACAGCTGCACATAACATAATAACCCTTATAATCTTACAGCTGCACATAACATAATAATCCTTATAATCTTACAGCTGCACATAACATAATAACCCTTATAATCTTACAGCTGCACATAACATAATAACCCTTATAATCTTACAGCTGCACATAACATAATAACCCTTATAATCTTACAGCTGCACTAACATAATAACCCTTATAATCTTACAGCTGCACATACATAATAACCCTTATAATCTTACAGCTGCACATAACATAATAACCCTTATAATCTTACAGCTGCACATAACATAATAACCCTTATAATCTTACAGCTGCTACATAATAACCCTTATAATCTTACAGCTGCACATAATAACCCTTATAATCTTACAGCTGCACATAACATAATAACCCTTATAATCTTACAGCTGCACACATAATAACCCTTATAATCTTACAGCTGCACATACATAATAACCCTTATAATCTTACAGCTGCACATAACATAATAACCCTTATAATCTTACAGCTGCACATAACATAATAACCCTTATAATCTTACAGCTGCACATAACATAATAACCCTTATAATCTTACAGCTGCACATAACATAATAACCCTTATAATCTTACAGCTGCACATAATAACCCTTATAATCTTACAGCTGCACATAACATAATAACCCTTATAATCTTACAGCTGCACATAACATAATAACCCTTATAATCTTACAGCTGCACATAATAACCCTTATAATCTTACAGCTGCACATAACATAATAACCCTTATAATCTTACAGCTGCACATAACATAATAACCCTTATAATCTTACAGCTGCACATAACATAATAACCCTTATAATCTTACAGCTGCACATAACATAATAACCCTTATAATCTTACAGCTGCACATACATAATAACCCTTATAATCTTACAGCTGCACATACATAATAACCCTTATAATCTTACAGCTGCATACATAATAACCCTTATAATCTTACAGCTGCACATACATAATAACCCTTATAATCTTACAGCTGCACATAACATAATAACCCTTATAATCTTACAGCTGCATAACATAATAACCCTTATAATCTTACAGCTGCACATAACATAATAACCCTTATAATCTTACAGCTGCACATAATAACCCTTATAATCTTACAGCTGCACATAACATAATAACCCTTATAATCTTACAGCTGCACATACATAATAACCCTTATAATCTTACAGCTGCACATAACTAACCCTTATAATCTTACAGCTGCACATAACATAATAACCCTTATAATCTTACAGCTGCACATAACATAATAACCCTTATAATCTTACAGCTGCACATAACATAATAACCCTTATAATCTTACAGCTGCACATAACATAATAACCCTTATAATCTTACAGCTGCACATAATAACCCTTATAATCTTACAGCTGCACATAACATAATAACCCTTATAATCTTACAGCTGCAACATAATAACCCTTATAATCTTACAGCTGCACATAACATAATAACCCTTATAATCTTACAGCTGCACATAACATAATAACCCTTATAATCTTACAGCTGCACATAATAACCCTTATAATCTTACAGCTGCACATAACATAATAACCCTTATAATCTTACAGCTGCACATAATAACCCTTATAATCTTACAGCTGCACATAATAATAACCTTATAATCTTACAGCTGCACATAATAACCCTTATAATCTTACAGCTGCATAACATAATAACCCTTATAATCTTACAGCTGCACATCATAATAACCCTTATAATCTTACAGCTGCACATAACATAATAACCCTTATAATCTTACAGCTGCACATAATACATAATAACCTTATAATCTTACAGCTGCACATAACATAATAACCTTATAATCTTACAGCTGCACATAACATAATAACCCTTATAATCTTACAGCTGCACATAACATAATAACCCTTATAATCTTACAGCTGACATAACATAATAACCCTTATAATCTTACAGCTGCACACATAATAACCCTTATAATCTTACAGCTGCACATAACATAATAACCCTTATAATCTTACAGCTGCACATAACATAATAACCTTATAATCTTACAGCTGCACATAATAACCCTTATAATCTTACAGCTGCAACATAATAACCCTTATAATCTTACAGCTGCACATAACATAATAACCCTTATAATCTTACAGCTGCTACATAATAACCCTTATAATCTTACAGCTGCACATAACATAATAACCCTTATAATCTTACAGCTGCACATAATAACCCTTATAATCTTACAGCTGCACATAACATAATAACCCTTATAATCTTACAGCTGCACATAACATAATAACCCTTATAATCTTACAGCTGCATACATAATAACCCTTATAATCTTACAGCTGCACATAACATAATAACCCTTATAATCTTACAGCTGCACATAATAACCCTTATAATCTTACAGCTGCACATAATAACCCTTATAATCT